>JAMKCH010018338.1:0-125913 GCA_023653785.1 Ophioderma brevispina
TTTTTCTGTAGTTTTATAACCTTCTTTCCTGGGCTGTAACCCAACGCTCTGTGTGCGTTTAGTAGTGTCTTCATATCAATCGCCAATATTTAATTATAATTATATTAAAATTATAATCATTCTTTTTATAATTCAACTTGTATATTTTGTTATTGAAAATATGATCCCGCTAGTTTATGCTGTACATAAACCCTAAAACACTGTGGACATTTTCGGGGTCATTTACTATTACGAGAAAGTGGTCAAATTTTGACTTTTGTGGTCAAAATTTGACCACTATTTCAGAGTAGTGCGCATATATCGTTGACTACTACCCCGCCGATGCATGACCACGGTGTTTTTAGTGTGGACTATAAAATGGCCGTTATATGTAAAGCCTACGTATAGCATTTTGGCGAGGGCTAAGGTCTCCATATATCCCACTTGTCAAAATCACGGTATATTTGGAACTTTGGTGGAACAAATTTAAGTGTTGAATTTGTGACTGGTGTTCGACAGCCCTTGAACCAAGATGAATCGACCAGACGTTTAGTACGCTGTCGTGTTCCGTTATATAAATGAGGAAGTAACTCACACAAGGTCTTTGGATGGACAGGAAATGTTTCCACGATTTCATATTCTTTTTTCCAATCAAAATATGCTTTATACATATCGTCATTTTGGGCTAGCTTCTTCAAGTACTTGGCTAGTTCATCAGCATTTTTAAATCACTGATATGAATAAATGACCTTGGTGGTGCAAACTTTTCGAAATCCTGCTTGGGTGCACCATAAACAACTGGGATAATAAAATTCTTCAAAGCGTTTGTCCACAGTTTTTCAGTTATGTAATCACGGCATTCGGTGTTTTGCCATTGTAGAGTACGAACCGATCTTTATTACTTAAATTCGTTTAAAAACACGTTTTCAGATCTCAGGAAGACAGTCATATTTATTTACCACATTTTCCGTATGTTTCCCTGGCAAAGTATTTTTTAAAGGGTTATGAATGTATCCCTTCTTGGCCAGGGACCTTCCCCTCATTTACTTGCTATCCAATACATTAACTTCGACTTAGTAGTAGGGCATAGCTTCATTAGTTCTGGTTTTAGCAAACCGGCGAACCTTTGAACCGCTTTCTGTAATATCCAAAGGGGATGTGTACTTCACTATCGGTCCGATATGTCATCATGACATGATACTTCTCCCTCCTTAAATCGTAAACTTGAGTCCACTCTCGCGAAATGCGATGTGGTGTTCAGTGCTGTAATATAATCCATGTTTGGTTATGAAAATGCTTCTACATTTAGCACCTCTTCCAAATGTCCCGTTTAAAACAGCTGTTTTCGGCAAGGAGTCGTCAAAATGACAGCATCCGTTCCTTTAAAAGTCCGAGACTTTATTGAACGGAGATCTTCAATGAAACACGGTGATCGGCACATTCGTCTTTCCACATTATGTTGTGACAATGTGTTGAAAAAGTGTACTTCGTGAAGGTTTGCCATTTCCAAACTCACACCCAGCTCCCATACACCCAAATGTCTTTATCTTCGTACCCAATATTATTGCCATTGAGCACTACTTCTTGTGACGAGTGGTGCTTGATTTAGATTTTAATATGAAAGAGAGGAGGATTAGTGGAATTTGACGAGTCTTCCGACAAAATCCTATGGCCCAGAACACAAACCAATAATCATTCCAAGTAAAATAGTCTCTCGTCGAACGATGAAAATCACGAGAAACCATGTTGAACCTAAGAATAATAATAATCATAATAATAATAATATTGCATAACAAAGCAATTTTCATATAATAATGATAATAATAAGATAATAATAAGGATAATAATAAGAATAACAACAATACAAGAATGATTACGGACGACGCTCGCCGATGATAAAAACATAGAAATGCAACATGTACATACCCTTGGTGAAGTCGCAGCAAACATAAAAATTAAAATACCGAAAAAAACAACATAAAACGTAACAAAACGCATAAAAATAGAATTTTCGCTGTTCTCGGCTTCACACCTCGCTGTATTAAAAGAATTAAGCTGTGGACCGCATGATAAGAAAACATTTTAAATGACAGACCAACACATACATACAGCCACACAATACAATAGATGCCATGGTCCTACGAGCTATACTGGCGGCCCACAAAACAAATAAAAAGAAAACAATCCGTGAAGTTTTAATTAAGCCTATTTATTTATTAATTTCCAACATCTGTCAAAATAAAAAAATAAAAAATTTTTCGCATCGAACTGTCGTAACTTCAGTTATTTGGTTCATCAGTCCATTTTAACCATTTAAACGCCGGCCACCCCCCCCCCCCCACCCCCCATGGAGTAAAAAAATGAGAGAGCCGATAACTGTCATGGATATAAAATTCTTCTTATTTCTCCTTTTTAATCTAGAAACTGACTATTAAGTTGATCCATCCGACTATGACAATTTTGAGATAAATCTTTGGTCGATTTTCAAGAATATTTGAAACTTTGTGTCTTTGATTATAAGACTTTTAAACAATGCTTTATTGGAACAAAACGGTAATATTTTGAGAGGAGCCGTTGAGCTGTTTTGGCATATATAGTTTGCCATGCTTTGTTTTCTTCTTTCTATGAGATTATTTTGCCTTCAAAATTCAAAAATTGTTGTCCGAAAACCCACATCAAAATTATTAAAAATTGAAAAAAAAAATACTTAGCAGTTTTATCTTTCCGAATATCAATGTTTCCTTTTTTTTTTTTTTTTTTTTTTTTTTTTTAATGTTTTTCCTTATATTCAATTATTTTTATAATTTTTTTCAATACAAACAATGTAATTACGTTATCCTTTTTCACAAACATTGTAGGGTTAATTTAAGATATTGATCGTTGCCTCTTTTTCAAGGTCAGCATAATGCGGCAGTTGGAAAATAGTGTTTCTTCTTCAGCTCAACAATTGACTCTTACAAAGTGTAAGAAATGTTGGACCTTTCAAGGAAGTTTAATACGTTATCCACTTTCCGCCAACCAAACAAAGCTATTTAATATTGACAAGAGTGGCATAGAACCTCATTTTCAGACCACCATATTATATACACTTTCAATCAGATACAGTCTTTCGCCAATGAAGAGATGTAAACATGGTCAAAGTTTATTCCGGTTATTAATGTATTCATCAATCATCACCTTTCCGGCTGTGGAGCAGGCTATTAAAGATTTCCATGCACGTCTATCTTTGGCAAGTGTGGCTATCTGCTCGCTTGTATCAATGCCTTATCATACCCCTACCACACGTTGGATATAGGCCTAAATAGAGGGTTCTTGGACCGTCCAGAGCAAAATCGCTTTTGCCATGGAGGAGGATTTGTATAGTAGAGAGCGTATCTTCTTGCAGGCTCTTCCTCTGGCTGACGAAGGATGTGTCCAAGGAAGCTCAGCTGGCGATGTCTTATAAGAGGCTCAGTGTTGGTCATTGAAATATAAGAATGGTTTTGAAGACAATCTCGGGTTCTTTCCGTTTTAATGTCCAGCATAGATCCTATCGCAAAGGGTAGCAAAATGCGTTGATTTTGCTTTCCATGTCTGTGATAGCACCCAGGATTCAAGCCATAGAGTAGGATGGATACACGGTATTGTTGAATAACTTGACTTTTTCAGAGATGTTTAATTGGGGGCTTTTCCACAGCGTTTCTAGCTTCCAGCATGCACTCCAGGCTAATCTTGGCGTCTTTTAGGTCGCTTGCAGCAATGCCATTGGAGCCAAGAATTTTAAAATCTGTCACAATGGTTGATGGATTCACCACCGACTTGAAGTGTTGGATGAGAATTTGCAGTCATGTACTCTGCCTTGGATATCTTATTAATGAGGCCACGATTTCTGCTGCCGCTGCATATTGTTCAGCTGATTATGTATTACGCTACGTTTATTACGTTGATGCGTATGTCTCAACTATAATTTGGCCATTGAATTGATATGGTGTCCTTTAGAATAAATTAGTACAGATATTCAATACTCAGGATAACGTAATAAAACTAACAAATTGGACATATTTCTTGAGTTTAATTAGCTACTCAAACTTTAACTTCGTACAAATAGAATTGTTTCCAGCAACCTCTCTGATAAGTGTCCCCTCAGTTGGCATCATTTGCTTTAAAATTTGTTGATAACGCAATAACCCTATCTTTTATTCTGTACAAAGTTTGTGTGCCTCTGTGCATAAACGTAAGAAGTGTTGTTGGCACTATTATTTTTCCCGTAATAGGTATTGAATACTTAAATGTTTCCAAACATAAAAACATACATTTTGAGACAATTTTTGGTGTCGTCTTACCTCCAAAATGCACCGTTTTCAAATGAAAATCGACCATATAACTTTTTTTAGATAACCCAGATTTAATATTTAAGTTGTCCCAAGCTAAAAAATCTTCCGTTAGTGCAAGGTGGGGGGGGTTCCTAGTACCCCCAACCCGAATAACCACTTTCCCATGGGGTTTTGACCATGAGCAATAACACAAGTAAAGGGTGTTGTTCCGTAAGAACCACATACCCCCAATAAAAATGAAAATCCCGAACTTTCACCTATGACCTATGGCCAATTTAAAATTGTCACTCTCCGAAAAAGAGTGGTTCGCCCATTTCTCATCCTAAGCAGCTTCAGTATAAGGTTGGAACCAAAATAATTCATTATAATTCGTCTTAGTCTTCCAAACATGCCCATCTACCAATTTTGGCGAAATTGAGTTTTTTGCATAGTAATGATACTATATCACAGCTTCTTTCATATACCAATATTGGGCAAAATAACGTTCCAATTTTTAGATATATGATTTTCACTTTTGGAAATCATAAACCCAAGACGCCAAATGAAATTCTTCCAAAAGACCAATTCGTCTTCGTCTGTTGCTGTAGCCTGCAAACCACCGCTCCTACAGCTTATAAAGTGATCAATCGATCAATTGTATATTGCGAATTCATCTCCTCTCTCGATCACCACTGGTTGGCTTATAGAGTCTGGTCGATGTTTAATTGTGTCTCTGTGCGACTATTTTCCCCGCACTAAAAATATATTTGTTGTCAGTTTTTTACTGACAACATTCTGCACATAATTACTTTGAACTTAACAGTATACTGTAAAAATTGATTCAATCAAAACACTGAAAAATTCTATTTGGCGAGTTATTAACAATATTGTGTTTTGTTGAAAACAAAAGTACTGACTAACACACTAAGACAACTTAGTATGCCATCACAAACTGACAACCAAATTTTACGGTGCTATAAGTCTATAAATTTTTACTCTTAAAAATATGTCCTTCACCTCAAAAACCCTATCTGGTAAAGTTTCACCCGATATTTCAACCCTTTTTGAAATGAAGAAGGGCTTTTCTTTAAAAAACATATTTTTGGTAATCCCCCTAGCGTACTATGTTAACCCAGAGCAAAACTATATGGTTCGACCAAAATGGGTCATATTTTCCGCCTCATCTTACTATAATTTGGCTAAGGGTGTATTTGTTGGTTCGCAAAGGCTCCGTCGTTTCAATCCATATGCGCCAATTCACTTGAAAGTTGCTTGAGGATACCGGACGGGGTGCGCATCTATTTGGAACGAAATCCTTTCAGAATGGCTTTAAAAATCAACGAAAATGTGCTCGGTTGCTTTGATAATTAAACCATTTGTTTGTACGCGTTACTAATTCGGCGCGTATGCGGGGCGTTTTCGACCGGTGGTATAGCGTGCACCATTTGTTTTGTACCGTTACTAAGCTGCTCTTAGCTTTGAGCGTGCGGACGGTGGTTACGCGTGCCAACGGGCGTTACGCTAAGACGGCTATACTATATGCGGTCCGCGCAAATAACTTACAGGCTCTTATGTGAAACGATGTTGGGAAAGAAAGAAATGTACTTCGCTTTGATTGTCGTATGATGGAACTATACGGGTTACCCTACCCCACAGGGTTTTGAAAAAAGAAAAAAATAATATACGGAAATTACGGGGTGAAATATTAACGTGTTTCATATTAGAAAATAGGACTATAATAGCCCTAAGCACAGGATTCTCTAAAACTACGATGAATAAAAATACGACTCGGATGTCTTACGGGGGGGTGGGGGGTGATCTACTTGCGATTACTTTATAAGGGATTTGAGGAGTTATTATAAAAATATGTTGAAACCCGGGCTTTCCCCACGGGTAGTCAGCCTACTTTGATTAAAAAAAAGTACCCGGAAACCTATGTCGGGATTAAATATTGAAGTTTTTATATTTCAAAAATAACTAGAAAAAAGAAAAATATACCAAAGTTAATACGGGATTAATCAGTTTTACGTTTCCTTACAATCGTAACTATATGATCTATAGGATCTGATAGTTACGGATTTTGAGGTATTAAAAGTTTTAAAAATACAAAATTTGGCGACTCGGGGAGTCCTAAAGTTCAGGATACGTGTTGGTGCAGTCTCGCCATGCTAGTGTTCACTCTTCATGATCGCTTCATTTTCATGATCACCGCTCCCGTTCACTCACTAGCGGGAGCCCGCGCGAAGCGCGGGCCCTCCCGCTAGTCTTATTAACTATAATTTGGCTAATGTGGTGTTTTAATGTATGTTTTTTCGCAAAAGGCTCCGCCAGTTTTTATCTAAATTTGCGCGCAAAATTCACGTGAAAGGTGCGTGGAAATACCGGACGGGTTCTATCGCATATATTTGGACGAATTCTGTTCAGAAATGACTGAAAAATCCACGAAAATGTGCTCGGTTTCTTAGGATCATTACATTTGTTTTGTACGCGTACTAAGCGGCGCGATGCGTAGTGCGTTTGTAACGGGCGGTTACGCCGGACGCTATTCTGCCGTACGCAACGGTTACGCGTTAGACGCTAAATTCGGTATACGCAAGTAACAGGCGCCTTATCGTTAGTGCAGCAACCACCGAGCTGTATTATAACTAACGATGTGGTTAAAGAAAATAACTGATCATAACAGTTTCATGTTATATTTCCTTTGATTTGTGGTGGACCGTACGGGTTTACTAGGCCTAAGCTACAGATATGCTGCCAACTACGATGAATAAAAAAATACGACTACGGGATGTTGTGGACGGTGGGGCCGGGGGGGGGGTCTACATGGCGAGAACTTAATATGGGAGTTGAGGAGTTATTAGAAAAATAGTGGAAAACGGTAATTACAACCAGTTTGCCCCACGGGGAGTAGGCCTACTTTTTGATTTTAAAAAAGTACCGGAACCTATACGGGGATATAAATATTGCCAGTTTTTATTATTTAAAAAACGGAATAAATACAATATATACCCGAAAGTTACGGGATTAAATATATTCATTGACGTTCCTTAGCAATCGGTAACTATGATCTATAGGATATGATAGTACGGGAATTTGAGGTCTTAAAATGTTAAAATACAAACTTGCGCCTCGGGGAGTTCCTAAGTTCAGGATACGTGTTGGTGTGCAGTCATCGCCATTCATAGTGTGTCACTTCATGACGCTTCAGTTTCAGTGATCGCGTCCCGTTCACAAGTCAACTACGTAGCCCCGCGAAGCGCGGGCCTCCCGCTAGTTCCTACTATAATTGGCTAATGTTTGATTGATGTATGGTTGTTTTGTGCCAAAGGCTCCGTTCATTTCGATCCATATTGCGCTAAATTCGCATGAAAGGTGCGTAAGGATACCGGACGGGGTAAGCGCATATATTTGGACTAAAATCCGTTCAGAAATGCTGCAAAAATTCAACGAAAATGTCCTCGGTTTTGCTCTGTAAATTAACCATTTGTTGTACCGTTCCGAAGCGGCGCGTATGCGTGGTGCTTTTCGACGGGTGGTTACGCGTGCCAACAAGTGTTTGTACGCGTTCCTAAGCGGCGCGTATGCGTGGAGCTTTGGCGACGGCTACGCGTGCCACGGGCGTTACGCTAAGACGCTATATGTGGTACTCAAATAACTTCATGCTCTTATAGGGCAAACGATGTGGGGAAAGAACGAAAATGTACTTCGCTTTGATTGTCGCTAGGTATGATACTATACGGGTTTACCCCTACGGACGCCCACAGGGTTTTGAAAAGAAAAATAAATATACGGAAATTACGGGGGTGAAATATTGACGTGTTAATATTTAGAAAATAGAAACTATATAGGCCTAAGCTACCGGATATGCTGCCCAACTACGATGAATCCAAATGCCGAGGATACTGGCACGATAATCGTGTCAATAGCCATTTTGGGCGACGTTATTGACAACGATTATCTTGTCAATAGCCATTTCGGTCGACGTTATTGACACGATCGTCGTGTCAATAGCCCTTTCTGGCGAGGGGATATTGACACATGAATCGTGTTTGTTGACCAATGGTTCTGACATAAGCCTTAGTACTTAGAAATATTCTAAGTCAAATTTAGTGCACATGCTCCACGACCATATGGCAATATGGTCCTGGAGCAGTATTTGAATTTAGAATATTTCTCCAACTGCTCCAGGGAGCATAATTTGTCCATAATGCTCAGAACATGGATCATTCGTGTATTCAAATATGCCCCAGAGCATATTCAAATATAATCTTTGTTATATTTATGCTCCAGGACCATAGGGCCTGGACATGTGGTCCTGGACCATATCTTCGGGCCAAACTCTCATAGAAGCACACCTTACAGTACGATTCTTGGCTATTTTGGCCCGATTCATGCTCCCGGAGCAGGTATTTTCAACTCTTCTCATAGCGGCGCTATTCCTTATTCTGGTGTGGCTTTAATTCAGTTAATTGTTTATATTGAAGTAATTACAGAAGAACGACTTCCTGCCGGCTTGGATTGCGTGCGTGTGGTCTGTGTCTCTCGTCCTTGTTAATCTAAGGGCGTGGGGTTCGAATCCACTCCAGGAACAAAATTTAGTTATGATTTTATTTTTATTTAAGAGATTGAGATTGAATAAAAACATCATAGTTGTGGATTGAAGTAGAAAAATATTGAAATAGCTGCCTTATGAGATAATTAAGCTGGTCCTGTCCTGGAGCATGAATTTCGGTCCAAATCGTCCGACTTGCTTACAGTACGCCTGTCGGCTCCATAGCCTTCACATTCCACAACCCGATCAGCGTGTCAATAGCCATTTTGTGCGACGTTATTATTGACACGATCATCTTGTCAATAGACACTTCCATAACCCTACGACTACGTGATGTTTGTGACGGGGGGATCATACATGGCGAGAACGATGGTATATGGAGTCTGGCAACACGATGATAAAAAATACGCTACGGGATGTTGTTACGACGGGGGGGGTGCATCTCATGGCGAAACTTTATATGGGTAGTTTGAGTTAGTTATGAGAAAACGGGGAAAACGAACGTGTCACTAAGCCTTTGCCATACGGGAGTAGGCCTACTTTTGCATAAAAAAAAAAGTACAACGGAACCTATGTACGGGATTAATATTGAAGTTCTATTATTTAAAAAACCCGTAGAACAAAATAAAATATCCGAAGTTATACGGGAATTAAGAATCAGTTGAGACGTTTCCTTAGCAATCGGTACTATATGAGCTATAGGAATGATAGGTAAACGGATTTGAGTGTATTAAAAGTGTTAAAATACAAATTTGCGACTCGGGGAGTCCTAAAGTTGAGGGATAACTGTTTTGGTGCAGTCTCCTCGGCCATGCATAGTTTGTGTCACTTCTCAGTGTCGCTCCCGGTCACTTCAACTAGCGGGAGCCCCCCGCTCGAAGCGCGGGCATCCCGCTAGTCAACATCCAACCAAACATCCTTTAGCCCTAAATTTCACATGGTAAACGAGAGAAATAGTAGTAGCTTTCTTCTTCATACTCAAACCAAAATTTTGACCACTTCGGGTAAAATTTGGGGTCCCTGGCTGGGGACGAGCTATAGCGATTCCGCCATGGACCTTTAGTTTTGGTAAAACATAATGCCTTATACTGTAAAATATCACGGAATTTGGATGGAAGCTATCAATCTGTATTTTTATGGGAATTTGTTAGCAGAATT
The DNA here is from genome assembly GCA_023653785.1 of Ophioderma brevispina. Classification (NCBI taxonomy): domain Eukaryota; kingdom Metazoa; phylum Echinodermata; class Ophiuroidea; order Amphilepidida; family Ophiodermatidae; genus Ophioderma; species Ophioderma brevispina. The sequence goes on from JAMKCH010018338.1 coordinate 9,982, forward strand.
GCTGCCAGTTGTTTTTCCGGTAAGATTTACAGTATTTTTCCTGTAAAGTAACCTGTAATTGAAAAGTCCCTCGATATGCATATAATGTTGATATAAATTACAAAAAGTTCAAATAGGACCCCTCTTATAAAAATTAGTTCCCCGTAAAGGCCTGGAAAATTGACAAAAGAATTTGTGCTTTGATTTTTTAATTACGTTAACACGGCCAAGCATTGTCTTTTTCTGATCCTTTTTATTTGTGATCACTGTATTTTTTACAACGCACACGTTTTTTTTCGTCAAATAAAAGCTGCATTTTTAGTAGTGGTAATAAGTTTAAACAAAAATGTGCAAACTTAAAGAAATTTGAAATTCTTAAAAAAAAAAAAAAAAATACTAACGTAGATTGTAAGATGCCTATGACTGTCCTAAAAGCGACGATTCCTGGCGCTGAGCCGCAAGGGAGCCTACGTTTATCACTTTTGGGAAGCGCGAGCACAGTTGGTTTTTTATTTATTATTTTTTTAATTGTTTTTTAACATAATAGTTTACAGGTCTTTTTTATTTTGTAATTGTCAACTATACGTTTCATGAGATAAATTTCCCAAATACCCTTATTTCATTTTAGAACTGTTAACACAAATATACATGTATTAAGGTACGGTAATTGTGCAAAAATAGTAACAAATACTCAGTTTACCCCTGTTCCTGGGGATTACATTGGGTTGTTGAAGCTGTAATTAAGTAAAAAAGATTCAAATCAAGCTATGTTAGTACTTCAACGTTATACAACACCAACAATTTTACACCAAAAGGTCACAAACAAGAACTAATGTAGTAAATTATTTTTCACTTTCATCAATGTTTTTATAGATAGTTCAAAACACTCTTGTGTTGAAACCCTTTCACATTTTTGGGATTTATTTGTTCATTTTTAACAAAATGTGCAATATATTAATTTGAAAGGACAAAGTATTGCATATAGAATTCAATTTTCTTACACATTCCCGTATAAAAGGTAGTCAGGTGGCGGCACCAGACCTCTTTTTTTCTTTTTTGCAGGGGGGGGGGGGGGCAAACAGGGGGGGCAAAGGTGAAATTTGGGGGAGAAAAGTAAATCAAATATTGGAGATTTTTAATAAACCAAAAATTTTTTTTTGTTGGCCCAAAAATCGTTTGATTTTCCCCAAAATTTGAATGATTTTTTTGTTGGCCGCCAATCGACGATTTTGGGCCAAAATCCCCCAGTTTTTTCTTTCGGCCGGGGGGCAAACTAGGGAGAAAGAAAAAATGGGTTTTTTTTTTGGGCCCCCCCCCGTGGCGCCGCCACTGACAGGTTAGCATATTATCGTGGTTTATACGATTTGGTTCATATCGAGCGTCCATTTCGATTCCTCCTTCGATATGCTTTATGTATCAAATTTACTTACATGATTAATTTACACAAAAGCCAAATTAAGATCAACAATGAAATGTAAAACTAAGTACCCGAGGAAACCACGCCCCATAGTACCACAAAGGCGGAAGGACCTTGGCTCTCAAAGTCTTTTTCGTTTTCCTCTTTTTTACGCTATATTTCCCACATACCTAAGATATTATTTTGGTTGCAGCACTTGATTCATATTATCCTAATTTATAATTTATATGGTCTTACTAAATAAGTGCTAATAAATGTGATTTTTGAGTACAACACTGCAAACATAGGTAATGCAAATAACACCGTTTTTCTAGGAGGACCACACCAAGTAGGGTGTCAAATTCAACGACCTTTGGTGTTATTTTAACACATTTTTGGTGTTCAAATAAACACAATAGGGTGTTAAAAACCACCAAAGGTGTTGAAGTTTGACATCCTCTTGGTGTGCATCCCCTAGAACCCCGGCGGGGGATTTAATTTTAACTCCTATTCTTTGCAGTGCTGTAGAAAAATTATTAGTCACATTATCAGCCATCTCACTTAAAATACTGTTAATGGTACATTAAAGAATTACTCATATGAATTACTCAATATAATTGAATGGAACCCGATTACACTTCATATTATTGAGTAGATAAGGAAGGGGAAATTAGTTTCCCTTCAATAATACCAATAACGAAAGATGTTTATATATCTGATAATTATCATTCGGCATTTTCAATAATACCACTTTGATAATCAGAAATATGTTATTTGAATTTAATTAGGAACGTCAGACGTCTTTGAAATACAAGTTAACATTGAGCAACCGCAATCAATAAATGCCGGCAAACGGCCATCTTACCTCAAAATGGTTTGTTTTTTTACTCATAAACGTTTCAACTAACTTACCTGTACTGTGCGAGTGCTGTGACTCCAGGTGAAACAATACGCAATGTCTGTCTATGACAAAATCAAATACTCCCATGGGAATGTCAATTTCATTTCAATTGTACCAATAGACCTCCGAAGTCGTTTATTTTTACGATTTTTTAGAAACATCATTACACTAATTGCAATATAATACTCTTCCTATAGTTTCGTTATTGAGAAGGTGTAAGCTACACGAATCTTTTATTTATTTTCAGTGACAAAAAATGTAGTCTAACGTAAAACTTAATAACTATAAATGTACAAGATACATAATGAATTTAAAGAGTTGTTTTTATTTTTTTTAATTTATTTTACTCTGCACAAAAGTATCAAACTATACAACTTCAAGCAATAAACCGATAAATCACAACTTCTTCCACTTAACGTTTATGGACGTTTTCTTCCAATAATTCACAAACCCAGTGTTTTCAAACAGTTCACATACACTTTGATGTCCTTAGTGTAATTTACAACATGTAGCCGATGCTGCAATACAGCAAAACCACTGCCAATTTTTTTCCCATACTAGGCGTATAAAACGCTACAACTGGCGCTTTTCTTCGATTTTTTTCGAGGAACACACATTATCGTACATGATTATGAATTTTCCAATTATCTATTAAGTACGAAGGTTTAAGCTCACAGGAAAATATATCATTTTACAAGAACCAATTCTGGCAGTCAACTGCTAACAACACCCGTAAAATACAAGCTTTACAGATTCCCATTCAAATTAATATGTTGATGTATATATTTTGCTTAACCGGATTAAATTTGATTAAATCAATCTAATTAAAAATAAAAAAATAGAAACCCCATCAGTCCTCTTTTCCCTATCTCATATTTTGCCTGTAAGAGATGATTATGGCTAGAAAATCCATACAAAAGCAGAGTCCATTTCTAGCGCCTCCGCAGGCAAAAAGTATGTTGAACATGTTCAATACCACCGTCTGAGGCAATCGATCGACTCTTTTTGAGTACGGCGCCAAACAGGCGAATGGGCAATTCGTCTCCTTTGACAAGAAACGGAGACGTTTTTTTAGTTTTTGGCAAACAACCAAATCACTTTAATAATTAAATTTTTGACAAGGAAAACAAAGATACTTGAATTTGAAAGCGAGCTCAAAATGAATAACGTTTCAATGTCCCCATGTAACACAAATAAAATCAGTTTTTGTTTTCCTAAATGTTTCAAATTTTAATATGAAGTTTATCATTCCAAAACTTCAAACGCCGATATCTCGAAATGTGACTTTTGGTCGATTGGCCTGTTTGGAAGATTCGTGACGAATCTACTCCATATAACCAAAATCTGTCAATTCCCATTGGTTTTTTGGTCCTTCCCATAGACGTACAAGTTAAGAGCACAGTCAGGACCAAATTAAAATAGATGCTATCAGCATATAAAAGGTTATTTGATTAAATTATTAATAATTGCCTCCTTAGGTATATATATCAAGGAATAACTCCCAAGATGTATTACTATAATTTTTTAATTATGTACAATATCTGATTTTGTACTCCCGTTTAGTGACCCAAGGGGGGGGGGGGGGTCCTAATAGGACCCAACCAAATTATTCTAATGAAGCCTTGGGCATTTAAGTGTTTTGGCACTTTTTCCGATTTATGCATGGCTTAACTGTCCAAATGAACTATATCACTGAACTATTAATTAGTAAAAAGTGTCTTATTTGACTAATTTAAATATTCGTCATGCACATTTGTCATAATCCACAAAATAGTGCTAAAAGTGGATTCGAAATTAAAAAAATGTTTTTTTTTTTACAGATTTTTCGGATAATTTCATAATAGCAAATATTTCTACAACTTGAAAATTTGACTGTTTAATTACAAAAATCTTCAAATCACACGTAGTAATGACCAATGTGCACTTAAATTCATCCTTTTTTGTGCTTGCCAACCTACTCCTAGTAATTTGATGAGTCTAAAGTCGTCTTTAATTAGTCAATAATTTGTCATTTGACAACTTCAATTTCCGTCATCATTATAGTATTCGTTTTTTCAAAATAGTGAGGTGAGCCTCATTAAAGTTTTAGGTCTGCCCATTCAACTTGAGAGGTAAGATGAAATAGTTGTCATGGCCACAGGTAGAAAATTTTATGGTACTCGTACAACGTATAGTATGTTGCAAGTTAATAAAATGTTGAAATAAAAATAATTGTTCCACATCTAGATAGCTGGGAGTTCATTTGAAGTATCAGGATAAAAACACCGGCAAATCTTTAATTAAATGTTGTTATTTGGAACATCGAACTTATCGTGACACTACAAAATACATTCTTTTCCAGTAGCTGGAGAAACATGCCTTCCTCTTATCAATCCCCCGATAACACAACTAAGTTTTTTATTTTGCCATAAAAAGTGGAACCAAACTTGGATAGAAATTAGCACAAGCGGATTTGACAATCCTTCTATCAATAACAGATCATTTATAACGGAAGCATCAATTTCCAGTAGGCCGATTTTGTAAAGTAACTTTGTACCATGGACACAATATGGTTTGGATGGCAACAAAGGCCTATTCTCTACATGGCCTTTGTAGAAGTAACCATTTTCCGGGTAACCCATCGTCCGGGAACAATGGTGAACAATAGGGCAATCGATTCATTGAACTCTTTCGCACTTAGTTTCATCACGCTTTATTCCGTTAACTCGTCTATGGAGCCCCGGACTTGGAATCCCGCCGGACTATATCTGCTTCAGTCCACACCGGGGATTGAAACCATCACCCCTATGGATTTATTTATGGAGTCTCACGTAATTTGAAATCTACGTAAATTTGGTCATTTTCAAATTGTAATTTTGGAGGTAATGAAATTGTTTGTATCAATTAAAACCAGTTTAAGAATATGGGAAGGGTATCTTCCAGCATAGCAAAACATGTTTCCAGCATTGAGTAATATTATGAAATGAAAAAACAATTGAATTTGCATGAACTGAATTTTTCATTATTCAAATAAGGCACTTTTCTTGACTAATTATATTCTCAGTATACAGTTAGTCATTTCGGCATTTCTCTGGCTGAGTCTATTTGAAACACACGGAGTACAATTGTTTGTGACTTGTGGTTTGATCCAAAACCTAAACGGTTGGACGAGCTATTTCATTTTGGTTTTATATTTGACGTTGTTTGGGATCTTCAAACTACATTCTTGATGAGCTTCCCGATCTTTGCAAACGTGGCAAGTGACAAGTGCGGTGGAGGTTTAACTGGAAGAGGAGGCTTGGTGTTCTTGACTCTCCGAATGCGTTTCGGTATGTCTGATGACGATGTTAGCGTGAAGGTACAATTCAAATCAACATTCCTTTTTTAACATTATGAGTTTTTACTAAAAAAAGCAAACATTAAATGAAAAACAGCCTCGGCCGTGTGCCCCCCCCCCCAAAGGGAAAGTCCAAAATTTAAACAATATAAAATTGTTTGGATATCCTAGTAATTATAAAGGTTAGTTATCTGCCGTGGCGTAACCCAGGATGGGTGGGGGGCAAGCTGCCTTCGTGGGGAATCTGCCCCCCCCCCCCCCCCCCTCTTGCCCCCCCTGAAAAATAGTGCATAATCTGCACGTACTCTTGGGTGTTCTGTACATTGAAAACAACATGGCCTATACTATACTACACAAATTATGCTTAGGGTTTTTTTGCATGAGTCTATAAAGCGCCTGTCCTGTCATAAGGCAACACGCTCGTGTATAAAAAATGGCCCTCTTTACGCACTTGGGCACCCTGTTATATTAAGTTGCAACCACCCCCTCCCCGCTCTCTCCTCTTAGAATTTCGATCCAACTGAGAAAATGTTGGGTCTACCCGCGAGCGTAGCGAGCCGGAAAACTTGGCGCCTATTGAGAACTCCTGGATCCGCCCCTGATTCTGCCCCTAAAATATATGTGCCGCCCTCTGACCCCCCCCCCCCTAAAAAAGGCTGATACTCCGCTGGTTTCTGACCTGCATTGGTAAAAAAGAGACGTCTTGAGATATATGTGATGTGTAAGCATGGAATTTATAACTACTTAGTTCTCCAGGTAGACAAGGGTGAATATTTTATGTAAGTGTTGTAACGTCGCTTGGCCGGACTTGAACTATATTTCCTAAGTTGATACTTGCACGGCGCTCTTGCTAATTGGGCTAACAAGCTTGAGTGGGTAGAGGAGTCGGATAGATAGGCCTATCATCTATGACGGTTTTAGGTCCGAAAGGTGCAACTCGCTTTTCCTAGGGATAGCATCATAACGGCATATCGAAAAAGGTGTCCATCGCTTTCCTAGCGGATAGCATCTGAAGCGGTATATTTCCATATCTATCCCTCCTAGTTGTCCGGTTCGAGTGGCAGCCAAGGCGACATGTTTTTTAAACAATTGGGTACGCTGGCCATCTCCAGGGTAAAGTTTAAATATGCAATGTGTAAGCCATGTTTTGTAAACAATGTTTTATCGATATGGATGGGAAACCGTAACCTCGAAAAGACTTGGAATTCACTTTATTACTTTATATCTTTACTTCCTTCAAAGCAAAGATGAACCGGAAGCACACATCTATCCTATCAACAATACCCCCGGGGGGTGGGCACTTGTATTCAAAGGTGGATATGATGCGTTGAACATGGAATTTCCAAATGCACCCTAAAAACAATATTTCAATCGACCTTTAAAACCTACCTAACAAGTTTTTTTTTGTCTGTTTTTTGGCTACACTAAAGAAGCATTTTTGTCACTCTTTGCTACCCTAAACAAGTAAGCAATGCGTTGTGTCGTTAATATACCCGTAATTCTATCGTTCTTTGCTTTACAATATTTTTGATCTTTTTCATCTCTGGCTTGATTTGAGTATACATCCCTAAACACGTAGGGTCACCTTTCCGCCGGTTGAGAAAAAAATCATACCGTTTTTTTCCACATGTGCTGTTTTTGGCCACCCTAATCATTGTTCGCGCGTACATCGTCTGTTGGAAAAAAGAGACCTTTTTACGCGTTCTATTGTTCACGCATCATATCCACCTTTACTGGAATACAAGTGCCCCCCCCCCCCGGGCACCATACATCACAGGGAGAGGCTGGTTTCACAACTATGCCATGTCCCAGATTGTTTTTTTTTCAAAGACTGCAGTCATCCATCAAATCACTTTGCATTGGTTGCACGACCAATACTGGTAAAAAATTGGATTCATTGAGTCCAATACTCAAATTTATTGGTCAAGCAATGATTTGAAAATATTAAGCTATAGAAGATGATGCATTGAATTGCAGAGCAAATAAGTACCAATAGACACTATGAAACACTGAGAAACAGCAAAAGGCACAAAAACAATTGTCACCACCCAGCACAGGGACCCCCACCAAGACAAGGAACCGCCAAAAAGTAGACACCACTAAAGAACATAAGAATCAACCTAACACTCTGAAACCATAAAACACCAGGACCATAAAAGGCTGGGAAACCATTCAGGCATTCAACTAAAAGACATCAAACACAGGAACCACCAAACACTGGGAACCCCCCAGACATGTAACCACCATAAAACCCAAACCCCCAATCATGGAACACCAAACCTGGGAAGCCACCAAACACTGAAAACCAACCCAATACGGGGAACCACCCAACACTGGGAACCACTTAACACTGGGAACCATCCAAGACTTGGAACCATCAACACTGGGAACCATCCATACACTGGGAACTCCAACACGGGGAACCATCCAAAACAATGGGAAACCACCCATCACAGAGGAACCACCAAGTACAGAGAACCTCCAAGCACTGGGAACTGCCAAACAATGGGAACCACCCAGACATGGAAGAAAGACTCCACTCACGACCCCCCCACCACCATAATGAAACATCCTTACATTGTTGATCAACCAATCAGTCAGCATTGCATAAATAAGGTTATATTCTCATCACCAGGGAGGACAATCTAATTTTACATGTCCGAGCCTACATAGCAATATGTGGATAGGGGATTGGAGTCCTAAGTGGTGAAAAAAATTGGCCACCTCCAGGTTCTGCTGGCATTTGATGACTCCAACTCTCATTTTATTGGTCTCTACCATGTGTAAGTAATATATGACGGAAGATTCTCAAAACATAATAATGTTGTTTGTTGTTATTAGAAAAACTCATGTTAACAAAAGAATATTGTTGGGAATTACCTTCATGTTCAACAAATACTTCCTCAAAGATGGTCGTTCCTATAACCGCAAAAATCGGAGTAAGGAACGCAATCCCTGCCCCTTACATCTTAACGACACTTGACACATTGCAAGCTCATCAAGAATTTAACTGAAGATTCTAAACAAAACAAAGAGTTTAAAAACTAAAATGAAAATATCTCTCATCCAAACGTTAGTTTTGTTCATTTTAAACAGGGTTGTGTTTTTTTGGACTCAAACACAGTCATAACAAATGTATTATAGTGGGCCTGGAGCTAGCAGACATTTGTAACACATTCTCAAGTACAAAAGGTTTGAGTATTTGAATATGTTGATATATGACACAAAGACGCCTGCAACGTGATTCTTAAGTGGTGCAAATGGTGCCTTAAGGAGGGGGCGAGGACAAAGTTTGTACATGGGTCCAATTTTTAAATTGGATCCAATATTTTGAAAAGTATACCATTATTTGTCTAACCACAATATCAGGAAGGTTAGTTCGTGCTCTACACGTAAAGTTTAAGAGTTATAGGTTAAAGTTTTGTAAAGTTGCTCGATTTAGTTAAAACATTCTCTGTGAAAATGATCTGCTTACTACTGTGTAATTTTGGAGTTTTTAGTGTTGGGTGTGTAATTGCGATGCATTTCAGACAAAGAATAAAATCATTGCAGGTTTTAAACGGTCTTAAAAAAGCATTCTTTGATTTTTACTCAATCTGCCAATATGGGAGTGTTTGCAGGGATAGATAAAGGGAGAGTAACGAATAGGAGAGTTCTAAGTAAAAAGATCGACGTAGAGTTATACTACGGTGCGCAAGAGGTATATGACAAAGGTGAAAGGCAAAATAATTGGAAGGGATTGCCTTTTCCCTAAGGTCATTCTCAGTAAAGTGGTCATTCAGGTGTATTTTTTTAAATTAAAGTTGTTTTTAAATATTCTTTTAACAACATCTGGTAAACAGCTTTTGTTTGAAATGACAGTAAGGTTATAACTTGGAGATTCAGTTTTAACATTTTTGCGCCCAATTGGGCGTTTTTTTCTATGTTCCGTTATTTGAAATGACACGAGCGTTTTCGTACATCACTGAAAGCTCGTACGTTAGGGATGCAGTTTTTACATATTTTGCGCCATTTGAACACATTCTGCGCCTAATTGGGCGTTTGTTTTCTTTGTTCTTTATTTGAAATGACAGGAGAGTTTTTTACGTATGTATCAATTACAGCTTTTAACTGTGGGATGCAGTTTTTACATATTTTGTGCCAAATTGGGCGCCTTTTCTATTTTTTTTTATTTAAAATGACAAGAATGATGTTACCTACATTATAATTAAAGCTTTATACCTTGAGTATTTGTTTTGAACACATTTTGCACCTAACTGGGCGCTTTTTCTATTAACTATTTGAAATGACAGGAGAGTTCTACGTACATCAAATTAAAGCTCGTAACTTAGGGATGCAGTTTTTACATATTTTGCACCCAATTGGGTGCCTTTTATATTTTCTTTATTTAAAATGACATGAATGATGTAACCTATATTAAATTAAAGCTTATAACTTGGGAATTCGTTTTTAACCAAGTTTGCGCCCAATTGGGCGCTTTTGCTATTTTCGAACCCTGCGGTCATGATTGAAACAACTAAATGATATCGAAAATAAGGTTAAAAGTTTTGGGAACTGTCTGCCGGCTCCGCATAGGTTGATCAATGTATGTGTGCAGAGAGAGCTGTACAAATATTTTATTGTAACAGCATACGGGGGGTTACCACCCCTTGGATTTTCCTCATTGAAAATATTCGATTACTATAAATTTGGTACCACAGAAAAGGGCCACAGAATAACTTCTTTCCATTGATATCAAAATAAAAACAAATATTGCCATTATGATGTCATAAGGAAAGTATGAAAATACTGGATATGCCTATGGGGTGAAAAATTGATATTCTGTCATTTTACTGAATCAAAAACATATCACTGAAACGTTCTCTGTACACAAACTAGTCATTTTTCTTCATGTAGAGCCAAAAACTATATGAAAATCAGTTGATCCTAAAATTTGAATTTGCCCCTATTCTGCAATGTGTGTACTGTGTGTTATGGAAATTGACAGTTTTGCTGACGTGCAAACTTTATGACATCATTCTGGCATAATGTTGGTACTTATTTTGATATCAAGAAACGAGGAGTGTCGTTTAGCTATCCATTGGTACCAAAATCAAGTGATCATACGGGGCGTGTTGGTGCTTCTCTCCCAAAAGGGGTGGTTATAATTGCCACTCCATCCCCCATCCATCACTTTGGGATCACCCTGTACTTTACCTATACCCCAGTGTTGGTTTGCTTTTGCATGAAAAGGAGTGCAAAATGTCAATTGATAATTACATTGGCACCAGAAATGAGAATTTTAGTAGGGTGAAAAAATAGGAGTGGTAACCACTTCCTTCGGTTGACGAGGGTTAATGAGGTCAAAGTCACATACCAAGGTCAAAGGTCAACTGGAGATCAAGTTGTAAACAATGTGATTGGTTCTAATGCAATCTGATACTCATGTATGAAACATCTACTTTAAAACAGTTATGATATTTCTTTTTATACATGTTTCTGTAATTAAAGTGCAACTTCAAACTAGAAAATCATCTACTCCTTTTAAATGCTTTTAAATGTTGATCTTATTTCTTTTAAATTTATGCCTGGCGACCCGACACAGTTTTTTTAAAATACTTGTTTCACAATCTATATGTTCGCATTCTTTTAAACTATCAGTTTCCGTGGTAGTCTCAGTCCAGTCCCTATATTTTACTAATTTAGGGACTGGGAAAGGCCCATAGACTTCTGTGGCGAAATTGACTTTGGAAGTAAAAATCAAAATGATCAAGTTTGGGATCCTGATTTCATCCCTAATGTAATTATACTTATTAGAAACATACTCGATTGAAAAAAATCAAGAATCTAATGCATTTAAAAGCACAAAATGCCAGCGAAACATCAAAATGTTGCAGAATTCTGCATCTTTGGAAGGGTGACAAATTCGCAGCGGGGAGAGAAATCAGTCATTTTTCCGATCAAAACAGAAAATTAAAGTCTTAAAGGCACCATTAGCAAGAGAAATAACTCTCCATCACTGCTGAATAGTATGTTTTAATTAAATTTTAAATACAACTGTACAATTTTACTTTCTAAAATTTAGAATTTCCTCACCAAATTCCCATAGCGTCAAGAACCATGATACTAGTCGATTTCTGTGGCGACCTCGGTACAGTTTTTCAATTACTTGTTTTAACACACGGTATAGAATGTTAATCGTTTTATAGAGAAGCCCAGAGAAATATCGGTATGGCAAAGTCGGTCGTTAACTCTCGTCTTATGAAATAGAACGGTTACAACCCTCTTAATTTGTTAACGGTATCCCCCCCCCCCAAAAAAAACAACAAACAACATACAGATGTTCCAGCTAGCTTGTGGCGGAACAGCGCAATTAGCAATTGCAACGTATCACATGTACAGTACAACATTTAATTCTACCATCCCTTTAAAAAAAAATCAGTAATGAAAAGTATAAATAACATTACCATTTATAAGCCCATTGTTAAGCTCATAGCATCAGCAGTACGGTAGCTATAGTTTTAATCCCGTCAGGTTTTCCATGGATTTGTCTTCACTTCTTATCGTGTTATATTAGTGGATGGCAGTGAAATACTGATCAGTTAGTCTGCAGGTCACCAGTATTTGGGTTTTTTTTTTCTATATATATTATTCACCGGCGAAAATTGTTGGAATGGGTTTTCACACAGGCTTTCACAATACAATAGGCAAACGACCTTAACCAATTTGTTCCCCACAATTCCCTGCCATGTCCTGCAGGTTAAAAATCGATGAAAATCAGCCCTGTTGAGTAGCATTGAACAATTCCGTGATGCCAGAAACTGTAAGGTTATACATATTCTGAGGGCTTCGCTTTCTTAAAACAGATAGAGAAATTAAGTACACAGAGTCTTTTTTTTTTGTAGCACCAACAATTCAATTAATGATTGGATGCTTTAAATTTCTGGATTTCAAAGACCACGCCTTTTTCAAAACTCTTTGCTTTCAATTCGTTGTTTTTATTTTATAAACCCTCAAACACCTTTCACGTTTCATCATATACCAACTTAGTATGTAAGTTGACATCCGCAACAAAATACTTACCCAAAAACATCCCCTACTATGAGGCCTACTCCCACACACAATTATGCACATAATCATAATGATTTGTATCGGCTGATATAGGTACTTTGTTTACTGAATCATAAATGTAACATACCCTCCATCAGAACAAAAAATAAAAATAAACTCCCATAACCTTACTTTTCAAGTATACAATCAAATAGGTCTAATCCCCTATAAATGTTTGTACCCACAGGACCCTACTAACCACACATTACCAACTCAAACCCATACATAAACGAGTTCTATGCCTATAACCCTAATAGCCCTTATCCTATTCGTAAAACCCCTACTGCAATCCATTTTATGTACCATATCCCTTAAAACCTATCCATAACCTAACCAACCCTAACCCTACCTCAAAGGGGACCTTCAATGGAAGCCATGTATATCAATCATATAAAAAAATTGTTTTCCGATTCGGCAACCTTCCATCTTCATAGGGTCAATGTGGGTGCTTTTTGGCTTACAAATCGTAGTAACGTCTACTACTACCTACATGCTTGTCCACAATGCCCAAATCTGATTTTTAATGATTTTCAATTGTAGTTATTGCCCAAAATCGTTATAATGCGAACACCCTGCACTACACATCAACAGCACGTTATTTTGAACTTCCCTTCTCCTCTGCCGTAAGTCCGAGTGTAGACATCATTGTCCGGCGTACTCGTAGTCCGGGAACAATGGGAACAATAGGGCATCGATTCAGTTTAATCTTTACCAAAAAGCAACATTAGTTTCACGCTTTATTCCGTTAATCGTCCTTGGGCCCCGGACTGTGCGCCCGCCGGACTAGACTGCTTCACACCGGTTTTTCAGCAGTTCCTGAGTGGAGGGAACTTCTGCACCCGGGTATTTCGGCACTCCGGTGTTCGGCACAACGAGGTCAAACTTGGTTATTATTGAACGTACGCAGCTATTAACCACAATATAAGCAATCGACCTGAGACCACGGTGGGCCGCATACAGTTAGTCGGCTGGTCACCCAAGTACTACACTACAGGTTCATTTTACAGCTTTCTCAATACAATATTCACACTTAAAAATCGGTAGTCAATTGACCCCCGATGACGTCAACTAACACCAAACTTTTGACTACTTGAGGTCAGTTGTGGTACTAATTTTGTAGTCCTATATCCACCTGTTACATTTATAATTACTACAATTAAGTAGCAAAATGCTTCGGAGTAGTCAAAAATTGACTACCAATTGTTGGTTGTATATTATTCCCCTAAAAATAATGATTTCAGGCATTTTTGATCCCATCAAACATTTTTCAGATTGTTTGCGACCAGCTCTGAGGTCACGTCAGCGATTTTGTTGCCTTCTCGTGCATGTACAAGAAAATAAACGTATGTTTGGCGTGACCTTCCTGATTGACTTGCATACACTTGCACTTTTGATGTACATGACCGACGATTCCAATTGTATTTAAGCAGCTGTCAATCGTCTTTCCACACCAAACTGCACTGTTAGTCCCCAGAACTACTGTTGACGTGGGCACTTATAGTTGCAAATTATTATCGGGCTCGCGTAGCGACAGTATAATACTTTTACTCGGGCCATTTTGGGGCCGTTTTTTGGTTCGCGGATGTCCGTAAAAGTCGGACGATTTCGCGGTGAAAATGGTACGTGCAAAATACTGTCGTGCTGGTGTTTGCCCCCTAGAAATGGTTCGGGTAATTCTTTAGCTTAAATTTTTTTTGGGTAAAAGACGGTGTTTTTTGTAAAATGTGTGCTTTTATTAAATGGAAAGTTTGGAGTTTGTTTACTGATTTTGAAGTATGGTCAATCAGCTATCACTGCTTTAAAAAAGTATCTGAAAAATGCGCTTTTCCTAAGTGCGATTTTGTTTAAAATCGCGCATACGTGTAGTGAAAATAATGTTGCTTAGCCAAAAAAGGAAAATTAGTGATGGTTGTTCCCTCCCTCGGGCGATTTTAAAACGTAGGGTAGTTGGGGTAGTTCCCTTGTAGTAATAGCGGGCATCCAAGGTTTGCTCTGACTAGACACGCCATTGGTAGCAGTGGTTGTGGTCGTGTCCTCCCCGCGATGACGTGTCTAGCTAAATAGTGGGGGTTACCTGGAAGACTTTTGCTAAATTAACCAATGATCTCATTGTTGCAGTGCCCGAAGGACAAATCTCGAAGGACGAATATAATTTTGTGTGTCATTTTCCCCCATGATCATTATAGGTCTATGTTCATGTTTTTTTACTGAACTATTGGGTAGATGATCATAGTATATTCGTGTTAGTTAGCTGATATTTTGTATAGGATAAATAGCGGTATCTCGCCATCCCTCTTTCTCTGAAGAGCGGCCGTAGTAATTTCCCCCAATGATCATTTAGGCCTATTTTCGTGTTTTTAGCTGAAATATTTTTGTAGATGTTTTTTATTTTTTGAAATTTCTGAGTTAGCCTTTAATTCAGTAAATTGTAGATAATAAATACCTGTATCTCGCAATACCTCTTCCTCTTTCGATCCTTTCCTCTGAAGATCGCCGTATCAATGTAATACCTGATAATACGGACGGTTTGCAATTGAGAAATACCCAGAATGCGTGCGGTAACACTAGCGAACCGTTACACAGCTAATTGGCGCCTGACATGTTTGGCACCTTCTCTGGTTTGGCTACCTCGATGGCTCTGCCATGATTCGTTTAGATAGACCCGTTGGTTCTGGGTTCGAATCCCTTTTCGTCTGACTTTTTTTTTGGGGGGGCTTATTATTCTTTTCTTTAATTGTATTTTTAGAAATTGTGTATGTTTGGGTTTAACAGAGATGTTTTTTTCGCACATGACAGCACAGAAGTCATACATATAGGCCCTAAAGCCATAACAAAAAGAAATTAACACAAATAAAAATTAATAATAACAAATGGCATGAAAATAAAAAAAATCAGTACATACAATTAGAAAAAAATAAAACAAAAATAGAATAAACAGATGAAACATAATAACAATATTTAAAAATAAAACCAAATCAAATCCTGTACACGAGTCTTAGAATGTCATTAAATAAATGATTAAAATAAAAAAGAAAAGAATAAGAACATAATACATATATTTATATAGCGCCTTCCCTGAAAGGAATAGAAATAAAAATGAATAAAAATAAATGGAAACCAAATAATTTTTAAAAAAATTTTCCCTCAGTACAAATAAATTATAAAAACGACCAATAATAAAAAATAAAAGCCAAAATGGTAAAAAAAAAAAATAACGGAGGATAATAAAAAGTATTTTAAACATTAATAAAATCAAATGGCCTGTATACACAAAATATTCATAATATAATCGTTAAAAATGAAAAAACTTAATAATTAACACTAAACAAATAAGATGACTAAATAAGTCAACACAACAACAAAGCAATAAACACAAATACAATTAAAAAAACCAAAATGTGAATAAATACATACCTGATAACTAAAAAATCGAAATGAAAAATATAATTAGAACAAAATCAACACTAAATTATAATAAATTAAATCGTATACAATAAAAATTGAAATAAACAAATTCAAATTTTTTACTTTTTTTAAATATGTACAATAAAAACTAAATAACACTAAAAAATTAAAAAAAAAAAAAAAAAAAAAAAAAAAAAAAAAAAAAAAAAAAAAAAAAAAAAAAATCATTATAAATTTAAAATCACATAAACAAGAATATAATATCAATTAAACACAAACAAGGACTTGTTTTTCGCGAATGAATTGCATTATTGTAAACCCTGCGTCATATTTCAAGCAATTGTCAAGAAAACTTCTTCAATTCTGGACATCCATTCCGTGCCCTTCAAACTGCATGTGTGTAAATATCAGACCAAGCAACTAGGGGCTACCACCAACAGCTAGTACAACAGCACCACTGTACATGTAACTTCTCTTCCCAGCAAAGGTTTTTTTTTTCTAAGTGTTATCTTGCATCTGGAACACCCCTACCAGCTTTACTTGGTTCAGCTTAGTCACTGGAGATTTTCGGAGTCGCCTGAAGCCATGTCACACTCCGATAGCTAAGCCACACGACCTTCTTTTTACTTGCACCAGTCTTCTCCTGCCACACTTGGTTGATCTCTGTTCCTGTGATCAAGCATCTTTTTCACCTGGTACAACAATACTCTACTACTGAGTGATGTAATGATTGAAAATAGATAAGATAAATGCATCCAACTTATTCCAGTCAACAGTCACCCTAAAAAACTTGCAAGCCATTGAATATGCAGGCCAGGAATACAATTCATATTTGACATATATCAAAACAATCTAAAAAATGCAGGAAAAACGTCTCTGCTTCAATTCAACATACAAATTCCAGCCAACGCGGTTAACAAAGGATCAGAGCGACCGATAAGGTTCTTAACAGAGCATAACAAACCAACCGCCCCAACATGAACCACCCCACTGGCACCCACAGGTTAACCAGCCCACCCCCCAAACCAGTTCCCCAAATAACCAGCAAAACCTGAAACCTCGAAAGCCGAGAACCGAGCCAATTCTAGTTTCACTATCGGTTTGTCAATTTATGTAATTACTTTTTGCACCCGGTTGCACCAAGATTTACTCATATTTATGGTTAATCTCAATTTCGTTTCACAATATCTTACCAATTCCTCCTTTTTGTGCCAAATATAGATTTCGAGCTTCACCACATGCATTGTTTAGCCAAATAACAATGAAAAAAATGCTATTATTGCTTTAATCCCGGGCAAAGTAATAAACAATATTTATCCCATGGGGGGGCGGGGGGGGGGGGCTCACGTTAAGTTAGGTTTCTCTTGAGCGCCCGCTACTGGTAACCTGGTAACCAGTATATACTACCCGTTCAAGGGACGGGATGTCGGAGGCTAAACCGTCACCCCATCAGTCTATTATTTAGAAGCTGATGAGGGTATTAGCTCTACCTGTGAACAAAAGAAAAATCTCCCTGCAAGACCCTGGCTATGGAGGCAAACGGCGGCCATCCAACAAATGCTTACATGCTGCCTTGTTCATACCTTTCAATCTATCGATTCTTACATTATATGTACCTACAAAATAGCTCAAAGTAAGAAAGAAAGAAATTCAATTCATGGGGCCGCTTTACTAAGGAGATACACACTCTTAAGGAATGACAGTTTTTGGAAAATTCCAAAATGATCAATTTTGTGATTAACTAAAAAATGTTCAAGTCTTCCAGGTGAACAAAGATAATTTTTCAAGGGACCAAACTTTATATTACACTTGAAAGGTTTCAAACTAATATCCAGGAATTAAATTAGCTTTGGTACATGGGTATTCCATTTTATTACAGGGATATCCCCAAACATTCAATGAAAACAGACTGATTTTGAATGTAAAATTCAAGGGAAACACGGATGTCGCCAATAATGATCGGGGTTAAATATGAATGCGTTGAAAATGCCCACACGCCCACACACCGCACACACCAACCACAACAATCTTTGTTGAGTAGGTTACCATGTTGAAATATTGTGCGATAAATAGAAAATACTGAACTGCTAATTTACATGTATTAACAAACGAAGAGTTCTGCAGGCATTTAGTTAAGACGTATTTACCAAAAGAGGACCGTGGCAATTCTAAGGAACCGCATGTAATTTAACGATGAAGGCGACGAAAAAAAGAAAACCCTGTTTTACGGGCGAGGAGGACCGTTTGAGTAGGGTCGCTTCGGTCGGGCGAATTTTTTCTTTTTTTATTTTTTTTCTTTTCTGGAGCTCAAAATTGGCCTAAAATAGCCCCAAAAATCGAAAAATCAAGAGAAAAAATGAAAAAAATTTTTTACAAAACAAATGTTCTTTAAAAAAGTTGCCAAATTGATAACTTTGGGGCTAAAAAAACAGGATGATTTTACATGAGTTTTGGAAAAACTAAAAAAAAAAAATTCTGCAAAACTGAAAAATCAGGGTCGGTCGGGCCCGCAAAACAGCTCGTTTTATTTGTCGTCGCTAGCTTATAAATTATAAAGATGCCACTTACGCATCACTCAGGAAACCTTTAAACTGGCGAAAACCCATGGAAAACGCATAAAAGAACCCAAAAAACAACCCAAAAACCAGGCTGAAAATAATAACTCAACTGAGGGTGCCACGAAATCGTCAACAAAGGGCGCTCGTCGGCGCTGCTTCCGGATGAAAGGACTCTGCCGAGAAGTGGCCTTTGTGGGTCTATGTTTTACCAAGAGTTGCCAAGTGATAATTGGATAATGGCGTCTGCGTAAGGCAATTGGGAAGAGCTTCTCCTTCTCTCCTACCTCTATGCTCTAATTGGCTTACTAAATGCTATAGAATGATTAAAAACCTCTGAGAGACCAATTTAAAATACCTTTTAGATTGTTCAAAACCTTAGCTTTCTTTCATGTCTCTGCTGCGTAAATACAAGCATAAACCCTTGTATAACCAAAAAATTAAGCCGGTAGACCTCCGCGAGGTAAAGATGATAATTCAGATTAAAATGAAACGTGAAATTATTGATCGTTATTAAGAGAACTCTGAACAAATATTTCATCTAACCAGTCCCAATTGTCCACCACGATTAAGCGAGTTCATGTTATTCAGTATCTGTTCGGATATTTGGGTCCTTGTCTTCGCTTGTCCAGAGTAGACCATATAGGATTCATGAGGTATACAACGCCGTTCAGAATATTCACAAAAACGGCAATATAATACACGACTGCATAGTCTCCGACAGTGTCAAAAATATAGCCTGAAAATAAACGCAAAGCAACGCTTATTATCATCTTGTAGAAATAAATACTTATTAGTGTAAAAGAAGTCTACAAAAGTTATAACCAACAGTACCTAACCCATTTCTCCAAACTAGCCAGGATGGCTGCGGATAGTGTGGAGTTTCCCTCTACCCTGATTGCAAATGACTGTTATGTGTATGTCCAAATCGTGGTTAATATTACATAGTGTAGATCAAATTGAAATTGAATTGAATTGAATGTGTTAAATTGAATCAATTGCCTACCTGCAAAGGGTATCCCAGCAAGGGATCCGATCTTTCCTGTGGTTATTGCAATTCCAAAAGCTTTCTTCATTTGCTGTATTCCAGCCACTTGTCGCACTATTATCGGACTTAGAGCATTTGTGGTTCGTGCGGCAAAGCCAAATAATATGGAAAACACCACCAGCGATGCATACGATTTGGTAAATGGAACAAAAAGGCACGATAACCCTGTAATGCCGAGAAGCAAACCGGCAAGCCGAACAGGAGATATGATACTTCTGTCTACGAAGGGACCGTATCCAAGCTGCCCTATGGTTCCGCTTATTCCGATGATAGACATAAGGAAAGCCCCATTCGTTTTCGAAATGCCTATACTTACTGCGTAGGATAGAAAGTACAGAAGGGCTGGAAAATATGCAACACCATTCAAGAGAAAGGTAACAATACATAACATCACAAATCGAAAAGTAATTAAATCCTTGTTCGTCTTCAGGAATGTAACGATTTGCTTTCTTACATTTTCAGTTCCAGATACTTGAGTTGAACTTGTGTCTTCATTTTTTTTCTCATCGTCTTCTGTCGCACGTTGTTCACGTGCGTTGCCTGTCATGTCTGTAGGCGAAAGCTCAGGACTCGCAGGTGATACACCTTTCATACTCTTCAGCTCAAGTTCGTTCGGTCGAAATAAAGCGCCACACACGCATAAATTAGCTAACAGCGCACCGCTCAGAGACACGCCACCTCGCCAAGAATACTCATCATTAAAATACCGAACCAAAGGTGCTAAAATGAACACCCCAAATCCTGATCCAGAAAGTCCAATTCCCATTGCTAGCGCAATTCTCTTTTTGAAGTAATATCCTACAATAGTAGTACTACTAGTAAACGACAGTCCTATGCCAAACCCTGAATGAAAGAAATACAATTAGACATTTTAGAATGGAGTAGACAACATCAATTTATTGTAGCCTATATTTAAACGATAAAATTGCTAATTCAACGCCTAATGTTAACCTAAAGAAGGTAGAAGCTGTCAGGTTTTATCTGCTATATTTGTGGAACTGGTGAATCTTAAGAATCCTGTTACGAAACCTGTAACTCGAGAGCTGGAGGATGCCTCCTGATTTAATTAAAGTTTTCTATCTTAATTTGACGAACCCTATAACCCACATTTGATAAGCTGTGAATCTCTCTCCAAGAGCTAAAAGAGCTAAAACTCTTCGAAACCTCGTGGAAGGATAGATTTGTGTCTTTTGAGTGAAGATAACTCATTTTTTCACTCTTTTCAGAGTGATATTTGCTTTGAAAAGAGCGAAAATTACTTTGAAAAGAGTGAATTTCACTCTACAAAAGAGCTGCCCATCTACGAGCTCTCAAAAAGTGAGTTAGTTTTCAGTGAGTTTTATTTATTTTTTACATTTAGAGAGTAGACAAAGAAATCCAGACAGAGAGGACAATAACCAGGATCAACCATCAGGAAATGTCATAAAATTAAGTCTTTCTTGAATTTGCAGAAACACAATCATATCTTATCGAAAATAGGGCTATTTCTTCTACTTTTCTCTTTGAGAAGAGAGTTTGATGTTTTCATGCACTTCAGTCAAATTTTGTACAGATATCAAGACGAGGAAAATAAAACGATTATCGTATATGGAGGCTCTACCTACATCAGCATTTTATTAAAGAAGTACATTAATGATATACTTGTTGAACTAAGAGGCGAATCCAGGGTAGATATTGATCTTAACATCAACCGTTAATTGTATATTATGCACCTTATTACGTAAGACTACAGCTGTCAATTGCCATCAAAATAACAAATGACTATTTTTTTTATCCACGCAGATTTTTAGTGTCATTCTAATATTTGCGAGCCACCAAAATTGCAAAATATCTATTATCCATCTAATATCTAGTATTTCATTCCTGCTTTGACGTATGAGGTCATGGTGACGTCATATTAGGAAAATGTTTGTACATATTTTTAAACCAATAGAAAGCAGATACTCTTAAGCTATCCTGCATATGATGTCATATGTGAGATTCAATTGGACAGTGTTAGGCTATGTTTATGCATGATGATGTTTTAATATCCCCTTTCCGATGTGTTGTTTCAAAAAGGGCTCAGGTAGACGAGGGTCAATTTATTCACAAAGATGTTTGGCAGGTTATGATGATTAAAATAGTATAATGTGTCTTTCCTGTGGACGATTATTCTAAAGCTCTGAGTCAATACGGTTCAAGGTCCTAGCTGTAAAAATTTTGGCACTAGAAAATACTGGAGTTAAAAATTAGCACAAATGTGTACCGTGCATTAACGCCTCATAACATAAACAATTGACACTGTTGGTATATAGGAATCGTTCAATTCTTACTTTTAGCACCAGGTTGACCTTGATCAGTCACCTTATAGCTATTGAAATACTTTCCTAAGATAAGACAAACTATACATTTACCCTTGGAACCTTGTACAAGTTGACGTACAATCAGCTAAATTTTAACTCTGAGAAATTTTGTCCCTGTATAAAATCGTTGTCCCCTCTGTTTTGTGTGTTCCCGGTGTTCTATCTTTGGTACGTTGTTTATACTGTTTCTGAAAGCTCACAAACTTTACTTTTTCAGTTTATTTAATTTTTGCTATACTCGATCGCCACTGACATAGGAGCTGGGGAAAAGTTTTGGGTCATGTCCATTAGGCGAAATAGGGAAAAAGCATTTTAATACCAAGGAGGAAGTAGTTGGCTGCCTAAAAAATAGAAAGTGATTTGAAAGGAAAGAGGCCAAGTACACAACTTAATTTTGTTTACTGTACTTTTCTGAATTGAACTTTGTGCATTTTCAATACAATCGATTTATAAAGCATTCACATCACTTTACTGTAAAGACGGTGTTTATAGGAATTAAACGCTTTTCTGTTGTCAATGCGAAATCGCTATCTTATATAAGTGTTAAACGATTAAGATATTGATTGCAAGTTTTTAACACCTCTTCCGACCCAAGGGTACCCCCCAAAAAAAAGCAACAAACCCCACCCCCCTCCCCCAACGGATGATTCCCTGTCGCACAAAAACGCAAACGAATATGATCTAAGGCGTTCAATCCTTGCGGTATTTTAGAGAAGGAAATTGGAGGTACCACCTTCAGGAAAGTCAGGGTGTCCCGTCAAAGTCGGAAGGTGTGTGTGTGGGGGGGGGGGGGTGCCACCTTCCTATACTTTTACTGTGTAAAATGCCTAAAAATGGTACTTTTGTTACGTATGATGCTACTGTAAGCTAATACTATATTTGTTTAGAGTAATGACATGTATTTGCGTAAAACCATCTTGCCAAATTAAAAACCAATTGGGCTTGCATGAATGGCGAAAATGGTCGAAAAACCCTTGATTTTGGAGATTTGCTTCAAATAACGTCATAAATAAGCTCTCAGTTATGACGCCATTATGACGTTCTACTGTAAAAACTTGATAGGTGTGGAAGTTATTTGAAGAACGGACATATGTAGCTACACACTGATACCAAACAAGATGATGTTTGTCCCTTAAAGGTCCCAGGAAATGAGATGATAAACCTAATCCCAATCGTTTTAAGGTGTGGCCTTCCATTCCAATAAACGGCCAGAAAAAAAGAATACACTACCAGTGACATCATTTGTGAAACTATTGATTTTCATTCAGGTCATGAATGGATTCACACCAGTTACCTGGAATTTTCTATTACTCTCTGAAAATCAATAGTTTCACTAATGATGTCATCACCAAACCTAAATATTGATGCTTTCAGGCCCTACTTGTAGACTTGACACAAACCAAATCAATTCTATTTGCATTTCCTGGGACCTTTAACGAGGGTTAAGAATATGGCATTATAATTAAGGAATTCAAAATGATATTTGGAATTGAGAATGGAAAAATAATTAAACTCCTCAACACATTTTTACAGTATGGTACTATTCGACTGCTAATATCCGACTCCTCGGTCAGTTTAAATAGAATCTGGTCGATTTTGATGTTGTGTTTGAGTTTTTATGTGTTTAGGCCAAGGTTTCATTTCCAAATATTTTATCCAACGTGCTTCAACTATTAAGAACTACAACTACATCGGACCATCTATGGGTGGTTATTGACCATTGTATTAGTCGTATTAGTTTAGGTAACGTATGAAAGTAATGATGAGGCTCCGTATTATATGTGTGGACAGCGCAAAAACCATTGTTACCATATTCAGGATTCAATAGCGCACCTACCTTATACAGGTAGTATTTCATATTTTAACGTACAATAGCTTCACCAGTGACCCGCTATGTCTTGACCACTGCACCGTCGTGTTGACCGTATAACATACAGTATTAAGAACGCACTGACTAGGAGTGCCGCAAAGTTTAATTACTGTGCGCCCCTCACAAACAGCTCTCACCCGTAAAACGTACAGGTTGTCCCTATATCAGCGCGAATCGAGTATAGCCTAATTAGTACATGTGGAACTGTATTTTTGTGAAAATTTCATATACAATCTTGAAACCAAGGTTTTTCTCAATCAAAATTGTATGAGGATTCCAAAAATCACGGAGTCATTTTTTTAAATGTGTTCTTGGGTGGATTCTAGGGGGCAAGGTTTATACCGGGGTCAAAATATTAAAGGGGGCAAAATGTGTTTTAAAGTATACCATCATGTTCAGTACCATTGTATAAATAATGACCTTGAACTTTCTTGAGCCTATTGTACTAAAACAATAGGTCGTAAATATGGCAAACTATACCTTTTTAGAAACCTTATGAGCAGTCGAACAGACTGGTATAAATTTTAAAACAATTTAAACACTTTTATTGTTTACCCCTGTACAAATCCTCCCCCCCCCCCTTATAAAACACCCAAGAACATATTTTCAAAAATGACACCCATGATTTTCAGATTCTCCATGAAATTCTGTATTGGAAAAACATTGGTGTCAAAATTAAAAAAAAAATACATAAAACATTCATTACATTTCGCCATGTACTAAATACTAAATATCGTGAACACAGGGTAGAGTGATGATTTCCAGCACATCCGCCAGTTTCGATACAGTATGCGTGGACTCAGAGCTGTGTATAACTTGCCGACAGATGGCGCTATTTAAAAAAAAATGACATTTACGCTTTCTTGTAACCGGAGTGTCGGCAACACTTAAAAGTAGTTTAATGCAACTTAACAATAACGTATGTCTAGAGATATGCTTTGGGAATCCTTTTAACACAGTGTGATCAAGTTTGAACATTTGACCCATTTACAAAATTCAATCCCCTTTTCGGCGGAGCCTGACGGTGGAACGACATCGTGGATTTCCTGGTGTGTCTTTTTGAAATCACATACTAAAAACCTATAAATTGAAATGGCCTCTTTCCAGAAGTGCACACTTTTACACAACCAAAATAGTTCACATATCCCCAGTGGATATTGAAATAGGGATATCTAGCCATTGGTTCACCGTTCCTGATATAATAATTTCATCCATATAAAGAAAAGAGTGGAGTAAACTATTTCCCCTCTCATAAACTAAAGAATGGCGGAATCACGCTATTAATTACACAACCTTAATTTGAGGTCTCCAATTTTCACCTGGCCTATGTTCCATGTTTCCACTAGCGCGTTCAATAAGTTCAACTCAGGCAGAAGCGCCCATGTTTCAGTCTGTCCAGGCTTTTTTCTATTCCTGCATTTGGCAACAAAATCTAGATAGGAGTTTCAATACAGGGAAGGTGAAAACCACAAAGCATGATAAATAAAGGTTGTCGCTTGAGTATCACAAACCACCAGCACCTGACCACATAGGGTTTTTGGTTTTAATACTAGACTAGTAGGATCCTGGCCCCAGCCGTTGTGCACAACAGACCAACCAGCAGTGTAGCATGTTTTGTTTTTTGTATTATTTAATCTTTCTCGAGTCAGGGTAGGCCTAAAACTGCTAAGGAAACTGATTTCAAACCGAAAACATATTCAAAAATAATTGACAATAAATGTTAAAGGAATTTCGTGATCACAGCCTCGGTTCCCCAACTTAACTAAAAAAGTTGAGATTTTTATATCATCTGAACCGTTAAACTTACTAACCAATGTGAAATTTCATAATACAATATTGAACCAAGGTTTTCTTCAAGCCAAATTGTATGAGGATTCCAAAAATCACGGAGTCATTTTTTTAAATGTGTTATTGGGTGGATTCTAGGGGGCAAGGTTAAACGGGGTCAAAATATTAAGGGGGCAAACTGTGTTTTAAAGTATACAATCATGTTCAGTTACCATGTATAAATAATGATCTTGAATTTATGAGCCTATTGTACCTAAAACAATAGGTCGTAAATATGGCAAACATTACCTTTTAGAAACCTTATGAGCAGCAGAAACAGGATGGTTTATAAATTTTAAAACACTTTAAAACACTTTTATTGTTACCCTGTACAAATCCCCCCCCCCCTTATAAAACACCCAAGACACATTTTCAAAAAAATGACACCCCTGCTTTTCAGATCTCCATGAATGCTGTATTGGGAAAAAACATTGGTGTCAAAATTTAAAAAACAACCATAAAACATTCATTACATTTAGCCAGTACTAAATACTAATAGCGGAACACAAGGGTGAGTGATGACTTCCAGCACATCCGCAGTTCGATACAGTATGCGTGGACTCAGAGCTGTGTATAACTTGCCGACAGATGGGCTATTTAAAAAAAAATGAAACATTTACGCTTCTTGTAACCGGAGTGTCGGCAACACTTAAAAGTAGTTTAATGCAACTTACCAATAACGTATGTCTAGAGATATGCTTTGGGAATCCTTTTAAACAGTGTGATCAATTTGACATTTGACCCATTTACAAAATTCAATTACCCCTTTTCGGCAGGAGCTGAACGGTCTTTGGGAAACGACATCGTGGTTCTGTAGTTTTTGAAATCAGCATACAAAAAACCTTATAGAATTGAAATGGCTCTTTCCAGAAGTGCAACACTTTTCACAAAATACGTTCACATATTCCCCAGTGGATATTGAACTAGGGATATCTAGCCATTTGGTTCCCACTTTGAATATAAGTGAATGGCCTCCATATAAAGAGTGGAGAATATTGCCCTCCATAAAACAAATAAATGGCGATAATCACTCTATTAAATATAACATGCCTAATTTGATGTCTCCAATTACACCTGGCCTATGTTCCAGTCTTTCCACTAGCGAGATTCAATATGTATCTACTCAGGCATAGCGCCTTGTTCAGTACTGTCCACAGCTTTATTTTGCTTCCAAAAATTTGATAGGAGTTTGTAACCGGGAAGGTTAAACCACAAAGCAATGTAATAAGACATTGTCGCTTTGAGTAGCCCGAGCACACACCACCGCACCTGACCACAATAGGTGTTTGTGGTTTTATACCTAGTATAGTAGGATCCTGGACCAGCCAGTGTGCTCAACAGACCACCAGGCAGTGTAGCAGTTTTTGTTTTTTGTTTTATTTAATCTTTCTCGAGTCAGGTTAGGCCCTAAAAATGCTAATACACTGATGTCAAACCTGGAAACCATTTTCAAAAAATGACAATAAATGGGTAAAAGGGGGCATTTCGTGATCCACACTCCTCGTCGCCCCACTTACCTATAAAAAGTTGAGATTTTTATCATCTGAAACGTTAACATTACTAACCCATGTGTACCTAATCTTACGTGCAAATTCGTCGTATCTGTAAGAAATTCGCCATTTTTGTATTTTCTGTCCGCAAACGGACAGAAATGGGACAGCACTGTTGGCCTATGGGGCCGTTGGTAAACACGTCAATCGCTCAAAACACAACCGCAAGCCGCGGAGTCACTCACACTTTTGAATAAGCTTTTCACAACGATATCTAGCGACCCATGATAAACAGAAGGTGCTAACATCACGAATGCACCTTTAATGCAGTACAGTTTTGAAAAATAACAAGTTTGACGTTCTCAACAGACGCCCTTGATCGATCAAGGCTAAATGGATACATGATTACCTGTGAAGTCATTAAAACGTCAAGATGCGTAAGGCAGGAATCCACTCGCCTAACACCATGAGTAGGCTCCAATCCCTCCAGAATGCCAGACCTCGCATCTTACACGTGCACTAATATACTGTAAAAATACCTGTAAAAATGAGATTAAAATATCGATAATTATTGGACTGGAAAAAGGCCACCACAAAAAATAATTATTTAACCCTATCCCATTGAACGCTGACATTAACATCCATTTTACTCAGACTGTCCCTGATTACATTTACTCTATACATTTAGCTTAGAAAGATTATCAGTGTTTCAATCAGTCAGGCCCATGATTATCAACTCGACGTCTATACACAAAACATGTATTACATGTATAGCCCAAATGTTATTGACCAAAAATCTTACCAAAAGCCTACCGCTAAAAAGGAAATCTTATTAATGCCAGAGTTTGAAAGAAAGTAAATAAAAAATACATGTGTTGCTCTGCATTAAACTAGCCACACTCCATTGATTTTAAGATTTATTCTTGTGATGTCCATTCACTTGCCGATTCCACAGTCCACGATTTTCCAAGCCTTTTCATTTCAAACTAATACGCAATTGGCGAGTAAACTATCATTTGTACGACCCTGCCTGCCAGGTGTCGAGACCCCCTGTACCACTTAAAGGGAACAAAGTGTTGCAAGTTTTTTTACTAGCGGTATCAGGTTACCGGTATTACTCTCGGTGCCCGATCTACCGCACCGAACGTGTGGTGGATGGTGTCGTAGAGAACAACACATCTACAACACATCATTTAATCACAATAATGCTAATCCCTTGTCCTGCCCACTCAAATATGTTGTTGCAGCAATCTTTCCCCTAACAATTCTAAAAAATTCTAAAACGAATCGAAAAATAAGATGTCGGTTGGTAGCTATCGCGTGAAATACCTTGATAAATTCATCCACAAAATGAGCAAGTTTTCGATCACCTTTCAACGCCCCCCTTGGAAAACGCATGGTAAACATAGACCACACCGCTTGGCACCACTTTTGATGAGTGTAGCATTTAAGTTGACTAAAGGTGAGTGACGAAATGTGTAAATCCGAGCGTTGTGACTGGTTACAAGCCTTCAATGAGTTTTTGGAAAATTCTGATGACAAGCTAACAAGCTGGTGTTTCTGATTGTGAATCAGATGTGTGTGTTTGTGTCCTGAGATATGGATTTTTGAAAAATTCGCGATTTTTTTTCTCCACAAACGAAAATTTTCCAGAAATCAACAAGATATCTAGATTACATAGTGATTCAAAGAATTTTAATGTATTTTTTACACTCAATTTTGATCACAATAGCGCTCGGAAAAGATGACTAATATGAGTAATGCGTTAAGTGCCACCAAGAAACCCGCTTGCAGCCAACTTTGAGATGCTTGAATGAACACTATTGCGGGCTGTTGCGCTCCACGTGGCCACTTTTGCGGGCGCTGTGACAGGTGTGATGTAAAGATCGCACATATATAGTTTTGGTTTGTTTTTTTTTTTTTTGGGGGGGTATCTCATTGAAATATGAAGTTATGTCATTCATGCTCTTGACATTAACTCATCCGATTGTGCCGTTAATTGTGGAGGAAAGGCCGCTTCGTAGAGTAGGTCTGGGCTTCGCATTTAGGATTAATCAGTATAAACCAATCATTTCCTCCCTTATAAAGCTGCCGAAATTGTACACCTGTTTGATGCAACCTTCGTTTCTGCCTTATAGCAGGTCCCGCAATTGCTTCTTGAGGATTGCCTTATTTAATTACATAGAGGACGGGCATGGCATTATTTTACAACAACAACCAGAAAATGGAGGATTTCCACTTTTTTCGGCGAGAAAGGTCTCATTCCCTCCTCGCTTTCCGTAAATGAAAAAGTTGAAAGCTCATTGTTTCCTCCGCGCTTCTTGAATGTAAAATTTTCATTGGCAACTCTCTCGCTTCGCATTCCCCTATATTCCCCCCTTCCCCCTGGCGCAATAATGACCATGCCCCTTATTTAAATTTTCCCGGGGGGGGGGGTCACTCCAACATGAAAATTCATAGGGGTGTAATGCTAACGATTTCAAACCCATATGCATGCGTAACCTGGAAAATAGAGGTCCTTTGGGTTAGAGACATCCATTGCCCATAAATAGGTTTATGTGGGAACGAAAAAATATGCTAAATTAATAAAAAAAGTCGAAATTTGAAAAGTAAAGGGTTTTTATTTGTTTTCATTTTCAATTCCCTCAAAATAGGGGCCTTTGGTGCGAGTGGCACTCTTTAAAATATGCATCTTTGGGGACACTGATGCTGAAATGGGGGTCTCAACAACCTTTATGCATTTCGTGCAGTTTGATAACAATTGTAAAATTGTGTCATGAATAAATTTTCAACCATTATGTCCAAAGTGGTGTTGTACAGGTTGGAAGAAGAACGATGAAAATTACAGATTGATAAGCTTGGTAAACTTCCTACAAACTGCAAATTTAACTACAAAATCTCAATATCTCATTGTTTGCAACATCTCAATAGAGTCCTAGGTAACATTGCATACAAACTCACTCGCTTCTAGTTTGTGTTGGTAAAGGTTTTGAATGGTACCAAAAAATTCAGACTGAGGCTGTAAATTCTCACAAATGCAAGAAATCACAAAACATAACTTTTGCACATTTTTGGTCAAATAATTATGTTATTAGGCCAATTTAGAGCTTAATTAGCTAATTTGGTTCATATTTGTTTAGGTTTTATGCTCATAGAATATTCCTGAATTTAATTTTTAGTTGTGTTTGCATTGTGATTTAAAAAATGCAAATTTTGCTACTTTTTGGGTCAAAAATGCCTAATTAGGGTAAAGTAAGGCTACGAATAGACTCTGTTGCTGCAAATTCTGTATATGAGTGTATGACGAAAAATCTTGCAAGTTTCAGAATGATAGTTGTACTTTTTTCTATGAAGTATTTCTATATTAAGAAATGGTTATTTTCCTTTCATTGAAAAACATAACAGTTTAAACATTTTTCCTCAAAAATATTAATTAGTTGGTAAATGATAGATAAATACTTGTAATGTTCGTATCTTGTATTGACATATCAGGAACATAGCCTAAAAACACGTGTGCCCTTTTAAATCGTTTAGATTCTTTACACTATTTTTGTGAAAGAGGACACTACCATGGCTGACATGGCAAAATCAAAAAGAAAATACAAGACTTGACCTTTGACACTTGTTCGCTCCACATGACTGTTATGGTACGAGTAACCAAATTTGAATAAGTTTGCAACGGAATGTCCGATTTCAAAAATTCGAAGTGGTCTGGGTTGCTGAAGTCCTCTCTTCACTTTCACATACAATACATTTTAAAAACCCCGATGCAGACACTATTTTCACCTGCCTGCCTATCGTTTTCACACTTCAGGACTACTCATTTATGTAATCCAAACATATACTTTTTTATATTTAATCATTAATGAGTTAAGAAGATGTTTCCGATGCAATGATGTACAGCCAATTCTCCTTTACATTTTTTAAATCGGGGCCTTAAGGTCCCCGGAAATGCCAATAGAATTGATGTGGTTTGTGTCAAGTCTACAAGGAGGGACGAGCCAAAAAAGCATTCAATATTGGGTTGGTGTGACATCATTAATGAAACAATTGATTTTCAGAGGTACAGAAAATTCCAGGTGACTGTGTGACTTCCTATTCCTGACACTGACTGAAAATCATAGTTTCACACTAAGGATGTCACTGGTAGTGTATTCTTTTTCTGGCCCTGTTTCTTGGAATGGAATTTCCCATAAAGATGGGGAGTAGGTTAATCATCTCATTTCCTGGACCTTTAATATTAATTAAATGTGGCAATGGGACCTGTGGTACTATTCGTAGGTAAATCCCATTTTGAGATTCCACAATTGTCCAACAAGAGAGAGTTCATTGCCGGTTTCGAAGACAAAGCAGGGTCCTCGGGAGACCAATTCCTTGTCACTTGAATTTTAAAGTAGGTTGAGCCCCTACCCCTTTTTCGATACCCACTAATTTGCTTCACGCCAGAGAGTATAGAATATTTCGAGTCCCGCAGGGTAAGATTATGCACTGGGGCATTAGCACGGTCAAAATGAACTTTGAGAACTACATACCACCTGCACAGCCAACCCACGGTTATGAAATGAACGCTCCATCCAACTGCTTGAGCGCTGACTTCAAACTCTTCTCTCTCTCGCCAATACTAAAAAGACTCCACCTCGCATAGCCCCTTACGAAAGCACCGAACGAAACCTCCAAACAAAACAACCCAGCTCCATCCTTTGTCCATGCCGGATTATGCTATTAATTTATTAAAAAGACTAATTAGTCCTATCCCATGATGAAACGTTTTAATGTTGCTTAAACAACGAATCGGGACCAATGGCCATTATTCCTGTGAGTTCAATGTACAGTATATCGTTTTGACTCATTGTAGTTAACTATCATGGTTATCATGATTACAGACCCTTTCTGCCTTCTCCCTATAGATAATCGTACCCGTGTTGATAAATTAAGTTGTCTGGTATGTCCCGTAGAACCGTTAGTCCACCTACAACGTAAAGAATGGCAACTCGATTATTAACTCTTCACTATTCACGCAACATTATTCCACGCTTTATTTATTGTCCGTTGTCTATGGACCCCCGAACTGCGGCTCGATCCCGGCAGACGATATCTACTTCACACCGGTGTAAGAAACGTAAAGAAAACGCCGAGGGGTCCCCCACGATAGAGTGTTCAACTACCAACGGAATAAACCGGGACTTTTGGAGACGGGCCATTTGGGTACAGTGGTAAATGGTTGATTCGTACCGCACTCATATGATACACAATGCTAGATGAGTGGCAGAACACTCATTCACACGGACCTTGGTTTTTATGACACTCCTACCGTAACGACCTTTTAATTAAATTTCAGGTTTATGTGGGTGCATAAGAGACATGATGCCTAACTTTCCAATCTTGCTTCTTGCGTGGAAAAGCTAGGCATTTGTCTCTTAGGCATCTGCACCCGTTTCATGTAAGGTCTTACTATTGGTATATGTGTTTCGCGGCAGCGATATTTTTTAGATCCAACAACCCCAGTATACCCCATACAACAGCGTGAGTAAAAACAACCTACGTCAGAATAAAAAAAAAATTTTAAAATAGTTTAAATTATTTGTGCTCACATGTTTGCTTTGTATACAGAGAGATAAACACGGCTTTCAAAAACTTTATTTGGTGTCATTTGGCTTTGGGTTAGAAGAAGTTATAAATGCCTATTTTGCGAGAGACCTAAAAATCCTGTTGGCCTATTTTGGGGCCAAACCAGGATGCATCGTTTAACGTGTTTACCTAGAGTAACATGGTCTTCATCAGTGATTTGAGTAAAAACATTTAAACAAAACAATTATTGTTAACAATAGAAGTGGGAGAATAATTGAAAGGATTATAAAAATAATATCCCCCGGAGATTACAAAAGAAATGCTGAGTGGAAAATGTTCAATTTCCCAATAGAAATTCATGATAGCTGGTGTAAGACCACAGCTTACTTCGGGTCAGAATTTCATGTTTAACCTACAACGAATTTGGGAGCCACCTTGAAACCATAAGAAGGTTTGTATTCGCTTGAATATTGAAATTTAAGTTCTAATTCCAATTTATTTACAGAAAACTTCAGCTTTAGTTCTTCTCGCAATTTATGGACGCTGAGTATACTGTATTTGTGCAAAATAATTACCTTAGAGATGTAAAACAAAAATCTCTGAGCAGTTTCATTATGTTCATGAACCAGCTGCGACATTGATATGGAGTGATTTTCAATAACTGACTCTTTATGATTAAACAATGGTAATTTAATATGTTGAAGATATTTTACTTATAATTGTGTTACACAATAAACCATTTTATTCAAACTGATATGTTTTTTGGAGAAGAAATCGATACCATTTGAAATTGCATGTGTGTATTGTATTTGCTATAATGGGTTATGGTATACGTCGGTGTCAGTCTCTCGGCATTGTATGGCTAAAATCGGTCAAACAGAATTTTTAGGTCTCTCCGCAAAATTTTCAGTTTCTGAACCCAAAGTCCGAAAGACACCAAATAAAAAACTTCTGATAGCCTGTTCTACAGTATTAATCTAATACACAATACTATGAAAACCGATCTGGCAGAAAGGCGTTGTTTTGTGATACTTGAATCAATAGTTTTACGGAATAAAGCTCATATACACTACTGCTTACTACATATGATAACAATCGATCGACAATGAACGTTGCCGGTGACTACGAGGCTATTTCGTGGGGTTGGTTATGCTAAAATATAACGCTCGCGGGCAACCTAAACCCCATCTCCACGTGGTACCAGACGGATAGCCCAGCCTTACCAGTGTCGCTCCAGTATGGATTTAGCTCATACATACCAATATCGTTCAAGCACGGCTTGATGCTTGGATTAACCAGCGACAATCTTGAGCTTGGATGCGAGGCTGGAGATGGTCTGAGCAGTTCCTAGCGCCTCGAGCTTTAGATGCGAGACCGGAGACAACCTGGGTGAACTAACGAGGATATATGGGTAACAGCATGGGGTACAGTTATGTTCAGTTTAGTCGTAGTACCGGTAGAGCATGGTGCGCGGTCTATCTAACGTTATGTATGTTCAGTCTGGTGCGTTTCCTTAACGACACCGTTTTGCTGGTTGAGAGTTGAACATAGCTATACCTGTAAAATCTATTTGCCTTTGTGACATCCGTCTACTGAAATGTTACGATGCGTGCTATGTATTGTCCGGAGGTGAAAATATACATAGAATTCCGTAGTATTATATGTTACTGGCGCAATAGCGCCATAAACCAAAGAAAGAACGAAAGCAAGATAGACAAGTTAAACAAGAGTTATAAAAAGATAATCTGCCCTATCTATCTAACGGCCGCAGCCGAGATGCTGTCAGCCATGTAGCGCCAAATGTCCCTGTTTGTCATTAAGTTGGGGATGCCAGATGGATCCTGCGGATGTCTCGAGCATCACATCAATGTAGTTTAAAGGGCGACGACCCATATTTGGGCATGGTAAATTAAACATGTGACGTATTGAGACTACTTGATCATCGCACGATGCCAGTGACCAGCAAATCGTGCACGGCGTTGGGCAACAGAATATGAAATGGAGGGATATCTCCATATATCTGTACTTTGGTCTCTGTGCTCCCGCCAGGATATGTTTTGTACTCGCATAGAAGCCTTGGTGTGGTGCCAGCAGTCTATCCTGGAGCTCTTCTTCATGGTCCAGGTCTCACCGTCTCAGATCCATATAACAGGATACTCTCTACACAGGCTCTAAAGAATTTCAGCTTGGTTGAATTGGAGATACCAGAATGCCATAAGTGGTGTAGTTTTTGCAGGCATTCCAAGCTTGTCCTTTGCGTGACAGAAGTCTTTCTTGCTGTCGGCAACATAGGACCCTAGATTCTTGAAGTCCTTGACCTCTTTGAGTTGGGTAACGTATATAGTGCAGATAGATTGATAATCTTCCTCATTGACAGTCATATATTCAGTCTTCTTGGCATTTAGAAGTAGACCGACTTTGTCTGAGCATTCTCAAGTATGTTAGTAGATTTTGTGATCCACATATCAGATCGTGGTAGAGCTAGATCACTCGTAGTCAAGTCTGTGAGATACTGACTTTGGTGGAACGTATATGAACGCCTGGGTGATGGTGAGTCCTTTGTCGTTCATGATGTAAGACTCTGTCTGCGGATGTAATCAAACCGCGACTACAAAGAGATAGGAGCAAGAGTATCTCCTTGGAGGATTCCAGTGGTTGTTAGGGACTCCTTTGTGGGCCCATCCATGGTCTGCACAAGCTATATGGGTTATATAAATGATGGCAATTGCCGACAGTCTCATATGGGACACCGTAGTGGCGAGATATGCAGCTTACAGCCCTGTTTACACTGTCAAAAGCCTTGGAAAATTCTACAAACACAATTGAAGCTTTTCTCTGGGAAATTCTCAACTCTTCTATGATCCTTCTGAGGGCAAGTATCTGAGGTAGTGTTGATCTGCACTTGCGAAAACCGTCTGGTTCCGTCTGAGAATGGAATCTATATGAGGAGTGATTCTGTTGAGCAGCATGGAGTTTAGATCTTAGAGGCCAGCGGTGACAGAGTGATTCCTCTGTAGTTTTGGGGTGTTGGAGGTCGCCTTTCTTTGGTAGAGGAATGATCGAAGTGATTTAAAGGACAGATGGTTGTTTCCCATGTAGGTGTTGCTTAAAATTCTAACAAGTTGATCATGGAATGTGGCATTCTTCCAGACTACTGCAGGAATGTTGTAGGACAAGGTGTCTTAATGTGTTGTCAGTTTTTCAGGCAACATCTGAAGATCCTCTATAGTGAGAAGGTCCAGTCTGGCTTGGAACGGGTGTCTGCTATCTCGTGATTGAAGAAGAAAGGCTCATCAAGTTTAGTGTTATTCTGAACTGGATTGCCAAGTAGAGAACTAAAGTGCTGAAACCACGTGTCGAGGCGCTTTTCAGTTGTTTCACCTTTGATTTTTATAGGTGGGGTGGCCTTCTTATTGGTCAGCTCCCTCAAGGCCTCCCAGCCAGCAGCATGCTTGTTTCAAGATGTAGGGCGTCAAGTGCTTCAGCCTTGGACCTACCACCCCCCACACCCCCCCCCCCCCACACCCCCCACCCCACCCCCCATTCTACTCAGCACCACATTTGTAGCATCATCAGTGCAGTCCTTAGCATCTCAAGTTCTGCTTGGAGCTTCTGGTGGTTAGTACGGTGCTTCTTGGCTGCAGACTGTCAGTTTTTCTGTCCTTGCTGAACTTTGTCGTTGAGTCAAAAGCGTAGTGTCTTCTTTCTCTATGTCAATCGCAATGCCAGTCTTTTGTTGGCTTCAAGTAGGACGTCATATACTGCGCTGGAGTTCTTGTCTTCAAGCTCATCAACAAGGTCTCTGAACATGTTATGGACTGCTACAGTATTACTGCTCACAAAGATTTGTATCCTCCACTACCTTCCTCCAGTCAATTGTTTTCATGGGATCTCTTGGAGGGGGTTTATGCTGACGATAACTATCTGGCTCCTGCAAGAGACAATTTCTGGGATCAGACTAAACAGCTTCCAAATTTATATATTAGGTAATTTTTCTGAAAATAAACACTCGGGGTGTTTGAACATGAACAATATTAGTTTAAAATACGATAAGCCTTTAAATATTTAGCATCCATATTTTAATAACTACTTCCATTACGACGACGACTTGACACTCCAAATAAAATATACCAATAATTTTATCTCATCATGCTAAAATGAATCATTCATTTCGATAAGATGGACATTCGCAGGTACTTGAAAAGGGTAAACATTGCAAAATTTCTGCTTGAAATTGACAGTATGATCATGACTAAATTTGCCTTATATCGGCTATGGAGAAGGCCGATTAAAAATTGTATATTTATAAACAATATAAGCCTCTCCTGTGTTAATATTAATCAATTAAAATTGCTAATGAAAAAATATCGTTCCTCATACCCACGAGTGCTCATGCCGCTTACCAAAGTTCGAACCCTTAAAAGTTGACTTTTTACCGGCTGTATGCGTCGTTGGCGTTCCTACTGAATAGCTTGATATTTTCCAAGTTGTTGTGCAAGTTTGCAGGACTGCAAAATAGGTTTTTCCCATGATGTCATAAATGTAAGATGATGCAATGCATATGATGTCATTTGTGTGAGATTCAATTGGGCAGTGTTAGGCTGTGTTTATCAATCAATCAAATTTATTTCATCTCAACATAAAAAATACAAACATATACAATATAATTATGCACGATAAGCAATAATGGCGAATTGAGATGAGGACACTGCTAAACGCATAGCGTGGAGTTGCAGTGCCCTTGAATTCAAAGGTTACAAACATAGATTGTATGTACAAACATTTACCAGGAGCTCAATTAATACTATGAAATTACAAAATACAAAAGAACATGTGAATTGCATTAAAATGTAATATTAATAATAATTGAACTTGTATAAGCTAATACAATTGGGGAAAAGTCCTGGATTTAAAACAGGCAATAACACGTGTACTTATACATGATGATGTTGTAATAGTTATTATTAGAGAGTAGCGAAAACCTAACTACAGAAAAAATAAATATATGGATAACAGAGAACTTGGCCAGTTGTAATAGTTGTGGATCGCCAGCATGGTAGAACAGGGCAGTACATAGTATCAGGATCAACTGATAATATAGATACCACAGGAGCTGCACGTGCAAGCTATTTCTACGCTCCGCGGCCCTTTTATGGCAGAACTACTAGTACGTAACTCGAAATTTTGACCTTTTGAGATCAAGTTATTTCTGGGCAATTTGGGGGCGCTGCTTTCATTTCACAGAGTCTTATATGCCAGAAATGCCTCTTTCTGAGATAGCACATCCTAACTCGGGTGCGTTTTACCATTCTGAAGGTATTTTTACGGCAAAACTGCGTATCTATAAGTTACGTGTCATTTTCTCTCAAAATCGCCATTATTTTATGGCAAAACTACGTAACTTAAGAGATACGTAGTTTTGCCATAAAAACTTTCTCCGAGTGCCACTATTTTGCTATTCCATTTAATGGGACTACAGAGGGTAAGATCAAACTAAAAGAGGGTAAGATTAAGGCCGAGGATATTGACACGATGATCGTGTCAATAGCCATTTCGAGCGACGTTATTGACACGATCATCGTGTCAATAGCCATTTCGGGCGACGTTATTGACACGATCATCGTGTCAATAGCCATTTCTGGCGACGTTATTGACACGATAATCGTTTCAATAGCCATTTCGGGTGAGGATATTGACACGATGATAGTGTGGTTGACCATAAAGTATGGTCCTGGAGCATAAGCAATCTTGAGAAATATTCTAAGTCAAATTTTAGTGCACATGCTCCATGACCATATGGCAAATATGGTCCTGGAGCAGTATTTGATTTAGAATATTTCTCCACTGCTCCAGGAGCATATTTGCTATATGCTCAGGCCTGGACCATTTTTTGTGTATTCAAATATGCTCCAGGAACATATTCAAATATGCTCCTTTTTATTTATGCTCCAGGACCATGTGGCAAATGTGGTCCTGGACCATATTTTACATTTTTTTTCCAGATGTTCCAGGAGCATATTCAAATATGTTCCTTTTTTATTTGTGCTCTAGGACCATATGGCAAATGTGGTCCTGGACCATATTTGACATATTTTTCCAGATTATTTATGCTCCAGGACCATTATGGTCCTGGACCATATTGTCCTGGAGCATAATTTCGGGCCAAAATCTCATAGAAGGACACCTCACAGTACGCCTGTCGGCTCCATAGCCATTCACTTTCTCACAACCGATGATCGTGTCAATAGCCATTTCGAGCGACGTTATTGACACGATCATCGTGTCAATAGACACTTCCTAAGATTAAACTAAAATGTTTGTAAACAATACACAACTAGAATTTTATTTCTTTTGTAATTTGTGTTCAGCCATTGAAATATAGCATGCATATTTTGCCATAGCTGCTTTTCCCTACATTTTTATGGCAAAACTACGTAACTTGACAAATTGTGTTGAAATTCTGAAATGGTTTAATCATTAACTCTCAAAATTGAAGGATATACAGAAAAAGATATGGTAAATATATTAAATGTATTAAATCTAGCTAATTTTTAGTGTATAAGAAAATCCAAACTAATGAACTTTAAGGGTAAATATCTCAAAAGGCTGAATTTTGAGATACGTAATTTTGCCATAAAAGGGCCGCCGGCTGTCATCTTTCAAGCCAAAAGATTCCAGTTTGTGGTCCTAAAAGTGGACATTTGCGACAGACAGCCTTTAGGTGGTAACACTTGGATATGTACTGCAGAATACTAGTGTCGTCGATGGACAACCCCGTCGTCTTGAACTGCTGGACAACGTTAACTTCAGACTGAGAAGATTCCCATGGAATATATTTCCCGTGGATTTATATGACTTTGCATCATCGCTGAATTGCAACGCTTCCTTTAATTCTGGACATAAGTGAACTTTAAGTAAGACTGTAAAATCTTAACATTGAGTATATAATTATTGAATTGTAATTTTGTTTTGGGCGTACCAAATTCTTGAACCAAGTAATTTGATTAAAATCATATTAAATCAGTATTATTGTAAAATTCAGATCATTTGTGCACAAGGCTCATTTATTTGTGTTTGGAGGGTATTTCTCATCTTGTTGGCGTCAACGAGACGTAATTGCTGAAACAGAATGGTGTAAGGCCTGGGTAACACGAGATAAGCACAAAAGCAACTTCCTATTGTTTCACTCGGCGACCATTCAACTGTGCGGCAGCCCGCTATCCATGTGAAGAGGTCAGTGCTCCAAATGCTATGGCTCAAATTGCTCATCTTGATATTAGGATTGAAAAAGGAAATAGTTCTCCATACACCTGAGGTATAGACCGTATTCAATATGACGTCAGCCACCAGACATGTTGGTGGACAAGATGCATACATTCCAAGACTACAATACATTAACAGGTGAATGTATTGTAGTACTGGAATGCGTCTATCTTGTCCCCCAACATGGCTGGCTATTGAATACGGTCTATAGTTTAAACACAATTTTCTGGCATTGAAAACCCATGGTGATTAACCTTTGGGCTCCTATCACACTTTTACCCTCGCCTTACCAGCTTTTTTGTAATAAACAAATACTACATGTATTTGCACCTTAACCCCAAGTCTGGTTAAAATCGGACTTAAACTTTTCGAAGGAGACGCGAAAAACGAAATCCTAACCAAACTGGAATGCACACATATACATGTACATACATACCGACATTCACACCCTCGCAATATCCCCCTCTACTTTTCAAGCCAGGAGGATAAAGCAATCACCAAGAAGCTTTTAGTGATTTCGCGCACCGGAGGAAAGTTTAATACAGGGCATCCCAGAAAAAAAAATCCGGAAAGAAAGGGTTAATTTGGCGAAATGAATGTTAATTTTCAATTATCGAATTGAACCCGGACATCAGCCAACGAAATTGCTTACATTTTTAGAATGTTTAAGAATAAATATTTTGCCAAAAAATAGTAGAAACAGTAAGCTTTCAAATGACACTTTTAACGGCAATTTTTCCAGTCATGCCTCACTGAAACCATTGCTTTGAAAATGGCGTGTCAAAACCCACTTGTGACAGTTTGGGCATAACGTTAATTTTTGAAAATGAGCATGATGAACAAGATTATTATTTGATGTTTTAGAACTTACCTGAATTTGGCACCAACACCTTCAACATGTCTGCTCTCTCTTTCGATACAAAAATCTGCAATGACGTCGCATGTCAGCCACAGTCCGTCTGACCATTAAATGATCACGTAAGACTCCCACCAACCCCCCCCATCATATAATGTTGAATTCGGGCTCGCAAATCCTGAAGGTTACGCGATGGACTGGTGCATATCTTTGTTCTTCACATATCCCATAAGAAAATGTCACATCAGGTGACCTGGCGGGCCATTCCACAGCATGATTCGGGGCTACAATTCTGTTCCAAAAAAGTTTATGTAGGCGATTTCGATTAGCAATAAGTCTGTGGGCAGTTGCACCATCATGTGCCCACCACAAATGTCAGTAGACATTTTGTTGTCGTAGGAAAATGCAGTTCAAGTTCAGCACAGCATCTTGGTTAAACATCTGGAGATCAATTGACATTTCATTGTAAAAAGGTAAGGCACAATAAGCACTCCATTGCCATTCATAAAAAAAAACCTGCTTCGTCGCTAATCGTGAAATGTTCCAGAAATCACGCATCTCTCTGACTTCGGTCCAATAGCCACTCGACAAAAGCTTCGGAAGTCACCGTGCTGAAGTTGATGGCGAATACTCATTCTATATGGATGAATGTTCAAGTCAATTGTTGTTATCTGGTTGAAGGATGAACGGGAGAGAGTCCATTTCTTCTTGCAGTGGTTTCTCTTGGATGTTCATGTAATCGACGTAAAACTGCATTAATGTTGCTGTCAGTTCTAACTTTGCGTCTTCTCCCAGATTTACCCAGATGGTCAGCTAAGATGGCGGGTCCCTGTCGGGAAAGGCTCTCCTAAAAGCATCTTTAGTAGCTTGTAGGCTCTTTTTTTTCACGAAATTTTGTGACAACGAACACTCTTTGCTGAGTTGTAAGCTGCACCATGGTTAAATGTTTGAAGTGCTAATGCATTTTACCATTGAATTGGCCAATTCCTCAAGTAAATTCTTATTACATTACCTTACAATGATATAAGTTAATCTGGTCATCATATCATTGCCAGATAAACAACAAAATAAGCATTCCATACCATCCAAACAGCTCAATGTCACAAGTAAGTTTTGACATGCGCGCCATTTTCAAAGCAATGGTGTTCAATGAAGCATGACTGGAGAAATGCCATTAGTAGAGGCGTAATATGACACATGTCCTATACAACCTTGAAAAAATTCTAATAAAAGGACTCTTTGTATATTCTGGTAGGCCTATATATGAATAATTACCAAAAAATTTGTCCCGCCTTCTAGTTGCTGCGTTGGTCAGATATTCAAGGTCAAAGGTCAACGACCTTTATACGGCCTATGATGGGTTATAACTGCTCATTCAATTGGCCTAGAAGCAAAAAGATGGTGTCTATACCCATGTTTGTGGGGTCAATAAACACAATAAAAACAGTCTTGAGGCTTACAAATGAAGTCATCATGATCTTTCAGCATAGAACGCACTTTTAATCAAAATTTTTTCCACGTTTTCTCAACATAAATTAGCCAATTCGTCAGTCTGTACAAGTATCAAATAAACCAAAACATTGACCATATATATAATGAAAACAGCCAAAATACTATTGTAAAATCAGTGGATATCGATGATAACTAATTAACCATTCTTGGACAAATATTTCATTTGGACCACATCAGAAGCCTCACAGGGGCGCAGTGATTCGCCCTTGCTCCACCTAATGTTTTTCTCACAAAAAATAAAAAACAAAACCTTCAAACAACCTTCTTAAGGGTGGAGAATAACCAAATGAGAGAGGACCGTAATAGTAGAGGCTTAATGTGACACATGTCCTATGTAACCTTGAACAAATTCCAATAAAGGACTTTTTTATATTCTGGTAGGCCTATATATATGAATAATTATGGGAAAATTTGTCCGGCCTTCTAGTTGCTGAGTTGGTCAGATATTCAAGGTCAAAGATCAATGACCTTCATAAGGCATGTGATGGGTCATAACTGTTCAGCCAATTGGCCTAGAAGCAAAAAGGTGGTGTCTATACCCATGTTTTTGGGGTCAATAAAAACAATAAAAATATTTTCTAGGCTTACAAATGCAGCCATCATTGCTTTTCAGGATAGAAAGCACTTTTAATCCGAATTTTTACAAGTTTTTCTCAACGTAAATTATCCAATTCATCAGTCTGTACAAATATTAACAATATTTGACCTTAATATATATATAATAATGAAAACAGCTACAATATTATTGTCAAATTAGTGAATATTGTTCTTGGACGGATCCTCGAACTGATGAGTCCTGTGTGATTTAATAGTGTGGTACTAGTGATAGACCTTTTTGCATAAATATTTCATTTGGGTACTATTAAAAAACCCATTACCACTGCTAAATGAGCCAACTCCCGAAATAGTCGAGACATGGCACGCACCAAATATCACGAACCACATCAAGCGGCGCTGTGATTCGCCCTTCCGTAAAATGTTTCTCTCACACAAAAAAAATCAGACAAAACCTTCCAATGACCTTCTTGTAGGTGGAGAATAACAAATTGCGTGAGCGCCATAAGGTCGTGGAAGTATCATACTCAAGTGCATCGCCCTCTCACTCCTGAGAGGGAAATACACTGTACTAGTGCTAGCTTCCTTCCACAACCTTACTTTTGCACAGAATACCACTGCATGGCTTAATCGGTGGCGGAAG
Organism: Ophioderma brevispina; assembly: GCA_023653785.1. NCBI lineage: Eukaryota > Metazoa > Echinodermata > Ophiuroidea > Amphilepidida > Ophiodermatidae > Ophioderma > Ophioderma brevispina. The sequence goes on from JAMKCH010018338.1 coordinate 53,597, forward strand.
AAGGTCGCAGAAGGTAGGCTACGCCAACGCAACCCCTGTCAAAGCCCCACCCATAGTCGCCTAATGCTCCTGGGCCAAGATGCTAGGTCGATAAGCCAAGAGGGTTTGGACGGCGACACCCCTCTCCCTCCGTTTGACTAACACATCATCAAATAGACTTTTGAAGGTGGAAGTAGAAACTTTCTAACCGACTTTCCAAATGTCGGGATGAAGGCCCTTTATAGAATGCCCAGGAGGAAGCGTGAGCTCGAACATCATAATGCCCAACCACGAAGCCAGTTAACCAATCATGGTGTTTTTTGTGTGCATTTCAGATGACTGATTAAATCCAGGTTGCTCAATGTGGTCCCTTGCTGCAGTGATTGCTGTCCCCTGCACTCCCTGTCTGCAACTATGTGAGACCGGGGCAGAACCACCGGTTTCGGGGTAAAAGAAAGAGTCTGATTCTTTGCCAAAAAGCACTGCAATGTGTAAGAAGAGAGACCTCCTTGGGCTCAAAGCGGTGATGGTCCTCGTCCGTAGACACGGCCTTTCTATCCGAACCCCCTATGGCCACAAGACACAGCCACAAGCACAAGCACTAGGAAGTTCCAGAAGCACTAGCTTTTCGGTTGGGTTTGAACTGTTCCGTACACCAAGAAATGCAGACCAATGGCAAAATCCCACTCCGGAACAAGGCTAACTACGACCCCTATGACCGATCCGTAACATTCCCTTCACCAGATTGGACAAGAGGGGCCTGAAAGAAACTGTCATGCCATCATCGAACCCTTTACGGGTCTGACCTGTTGGCTTTGTTTGTTAAAAGAAACCTCGGACAGTACAGGACACTAGGTAAGCCATCCTGAAAGACTTCCTTGAGGAAATTGCCAACCTGGTCTAATACGGTCCGCAGAAATGCATGGATCGGAACTCTCATCCGGCACCCCTGCATGGTAATCATATAATTCCTAGTGAATTTGCTGAACAGTGAGCAGGCCTCCCTGTTCAGAATGTCCCACCTCAGTGTACAGTCTGCAAAATGCACCAGACAGTTCGGAGCATGGGTGGTTGCACCTCTGGACGAACGCATCGGCTGGAGGACCTCTTACCAGTTCCCTCCTTTTGGAAGATGGATCTGTCCCTTACAAGCAGATCGAGCGGCCCTTGAGAAACCACAAGCTGCCGTGGCCATAATGGGCTACCAGCAGGACCAGGCAGTCTCGAGACAGAGCCACTCTAGGACTTTTGGGATCATGGAACCCTGGAAAGCTATGATCAAGCATAGGCTATCATCCTGACCGTCCTCTGCCATGGCGTCCCGTTTGACTGCCCGGGGATCCAGGTTCAAACGAGGTAGGCCCCTAATATTCCACAATCTGTCGATTCAAATGGCCATATACTGACGAACAAGACACCGCCATCTGTAGTTGGACGCGGGTCCACCAGTCTCAGAAGGGCTTGTTTGCGTGGGGGGCGACAACGTTGGCACACATATGGGTACAAAGCTGGCTGCCACCCACACGATGGCCCATCTGACTCTTGGCTGAGTGGGTCCGTTATGATCAGCGCGTGACCCTCCCGGGGAGACTGTTCCCGTCAATTCGACTCAGTGTCCACTTCCAGAACACGGGAGGCGATCAGCCCGATGTCCCATTCTCGGAACCACCGAATACTAAAGCATCTCCCTGCATAGGCTGGGACTGATTCCACCCCTTCCTTGTTATATGTCACCACCTTCATATTTGTCGCAGCGGACAACAACCCTCCCCCTGACCACGGGGAGCAGTGTCCGCATGCCAGAAACAACGAACAACTCGAAGACGTTTATGTGGTGATGGCCACTGGGGCTGGTCCAGTGGCCTTCCCCCGAGAGATAGTTTGAGCCCCCCAACTTAAACACATCCGTCGTCAGAGTGTTTAAACGCATCCTTTGTCAGGTGTTTGATACGGGGTGGGTGTCACAGGTAGCAATGATGAACTCCTTGCCCTATGAGTGGCAAAGTCCATCATTGAAAGTCTAAGGTAACCTTTGTCTTCCTGGGGGGAGGAAGGTGGGTTTTTACCATTGCCAACAAGTTGTTTCACCCGGCAGCTAAAGCACATAAATTTGAAACTAATGGCTGCATCTAGTATTGGGACCATCGTTGCTTATCTTTGTAGCGCAAATAATCTGTCACGCCACCTTACCTTTTGGTAGTGGTAGACAAAACCAGTTTCGGAGGAAGAGGATGGTTGCCACCTTAAATATTTTTCTTTTTCACTTCTATGCAAGAAAAATATGCATTTATGCCACTTTAAAAAAACACTAAAAAATTAAAAAAAAAAAAAAAAAAAAAAAAAAAATTGGGCTTATTTTTAACAACACCAAGATGCCCTTTTTTGAAGTTTTTTCAAGTTGAATCGCATATGGCCTCTACTAATTAAGGTGGTCATTTGGAAAGCTTTACGGGTTCCTACGTTATAGTAAAATACTTATTTTATCCATGCATAAGCAGTTTCGCTAATTAACCTTTTGCTCAGGATTAGTTTTTTCTGGGACACAATGGAAGCAGGTCCTGCTAGGGATATGGATTTTACGGCAATTTTGTCCCGATAGCCGTATAATGGTGATATTTTCACCAAAAGCTGGTCCCCTTAGAAGTACATTTTTTTAGAAAATTGGTCCCGTTAGGGGTCACTTTCAGACTACTGGAACAAGCATGGGTACCAACAACCACTCAGAACCTCCGCCGTGAATTTCAATTCTAATGACATTGTATCAAGACGAACAATTTTGTATATACTTTTGTATAGTCACTAGGAGCTAATAATCTCAATTCCCATGGCGCAGTTCAATAACTCCAATCACCATATATTGAGCAAATGCTGTTTTTTACGATTTATGATACCCAGAACATGCCATGTCTCTGCTTTTAACATATGCACATCCAAGGCTAGTGAACTCAGCTCTTGGTATATTAGCATGCCCTGCCTCATAGTTAGTTCCACGGCGTGCAACGGATTACACGGGAATGGAAAACAAAAGGCCTGTACGTAACGCGTCTATTCTACCAGCGCCACGAGAGAGATACTGAAACAGATGGTATTTCTTACACGCTGTTATATACAAAGCCACTGATTCACTTTAACCCGCATTTTTATGTTGCGTTGGTTCACAAAGATATTTTAAATCACAGCAATTCCACGCAGCTCGGTTGTTTCAATATCTTTATGGGTAATAAATTAGATAGGGCAATCGTTCATGCAGATCAAATCATTCCTTTGTACACAAATTACGGCTTTTGTATACGGTAGCGACAAGTCTGATGATACTTCTATCTACTATCTGATGATACTACTATCTACTATGGACCGATGTTGGAGCTGGGTGGTTCTAGTTGGTGCCTTCGTTAACTCGTTTCTTGCATTTGGTTATATTCAATGCATAGGTGTATTCTTCGATGAATGGCAGAGAGAATTTGACGTTTCAACTCAAGCAGTAGGATGGTGTGGCTCGCTTGTAATTACGGGATTTGGAGTTAGCGGTAAATTATTTGAAATTAATTCCGTTATATAAAATAATAGTTAGATACAATGAACTGCACATCCCAACCAGGTATTTTAAGGTCCGCCAGCTAAGCTGGAAGGCACACTTAGCGTTTGGTTATATGCTGTATGTATGTATGTATGTATGTATGTTATGTATGTATGTATGTAATGTATGTAGTATGTATGTAGTATGTATGTATGTAGAGAAATTTCTATCTATTAGAGGACATTTTTAGAGAAATTTCTATCTATTAGAGGACATTTTGGAAATGTGAGGACATTTTAGAGTCCTCACATTTTTTCTATCTATATATAGTTGTAGTAAAAACCTCTATATATCAAGATTACAGTTTATTCCGTTATAGTGTTTTAAGACAGTTATATAGAGAAATTTCTAGTATTTAAGACAGTTATATAGAGAAATATATAGTATTTAAGACAGTTATATAGAGAAATTTCTAGTATTTAAGACAGTTATATAGAGAAATTTCTAGTTTAAAAGAGTTCTATAACGGAATAAACCTATATATTAGAGATATAGAGTCCTCTCTTATATAGAAAAATCACTATGTATGTATGCATGCATGTATGTATGTATGTATGTATGTATGTACGTACATATAATACATTGTGGGGTGAGTTCTTAAGTTTAAATGAACATAGTGGGGTGAGTGTAACATTGTGGGGTGAGTGTAACATTGTGGGATGAGTTTAACGGAATAAACCTCAACACTAGTATTGAGGTTTATTCCGTAAAAGAATATTTGGAGATGGGGTGAGTGTAACATTGTGGGATGAGTTTAACGGAATAAACCTCACCACTAGTATTGAGGTTTATTCCGTAAAAGAATATTTGAAGACTAAAAAAAAAAAAAAACACTAGTATTGAGGTTTATTCCGTAAAAGAATATTTGGAGATGGGGTGAGTGTAACATTGTGGGATGAGTTTAACGGAATAAACCTCAACACTAGTATTGAGGTTTATTCCGTAAAAGAATATTTGAAGGCTAAAAAAACCCACTAGTATTGAGGTTTATTCCGTAAAAGAATATTTGGAGATGGGGTGAGTGTAACATTGTGGGGTGAGTTTAACGGAATAAACCTCAACACTAGTATTGAGGTTTATTCCGTAAAAGAATATTTGAAGGCTAAAAAAAAAACACTAGTATTGAGGTTTATTCCGTAAAAGAATATTTAAAGACTAAAAAAAACCAAAAAAAACCCGCAATGTCCGATTTTTGATGCACTTGACATTTTGGTTTTTTCAACAACAAGAAAATGACTGAGATGAATATTACATTGTCTAATATTGTTTTCACACAACAATGTTGGAATTACTGAAATATGGCACAAACTGTAATTCTGGCAAGTGTAACCTTAAATGAAATATGTAAGATTTTGTCAAGGCTCAATTTGACTTACCTTCATAACATATATGTACATACATCACGATTCCGAAAAAATAATACAATTTGATGTAAAATTAACAAATGAGGCATTTTTAATTTGGCTTTTTTGATATACGAAGAAAACGGCGGATTTTTCGCCACGGCTTTCATTGATCAAAACGTGCCCAACTCGTGACGTCAAGTGATGACCAAAACATCGTTGACTCGAATTGTTATTGCTTGACACTGTAATATTGATGATAATGAAAGTAATAACTAAATAGAAAAAAGGTACAGAAGACATATTTTGTTTCATTTCGTTGTGTTTATTATTTGGAAGTGCAACATGCAATAGTAAATGGTCACAACGACGTAAAGTATGGATTGTATCACTATTGACGTCACATTATTGCCTGCGATGTGGATTTGTCGGAATCGTTTTCGTAGTAAGCGATTGGGCGGGAAATTAACAGGGCAACATACTCAACAATTTGACAATTTTCACTTATTTTGAGTTTTATATTATCTAACGTTACTTAACTTTCCTCCAACAATTTTCCAAATATTCATAATCATGACAGCATTTCCTTTACACGCTTAAGTGCAAATGGAGGAGCTCCTACTAGGGTGCCAACTTTTGGCTAGCGTTTTTAAACGATGCAAATAATTCTTTTGGCTTATAGATTTGGGCTTATAGTTTTGTATTTGTATAAGCTTTTAGTTGGCGCTGCCTTGTGCAAAAAATTATCCTCATGTCGTTTACTTTACTGTACTTGACTTTCCTAGACCCATGGAACCACAAAAATTGAACCGTAGACACGTAACATGGCGCTATTTCCCCGGCTATTTTCATATTGGAAGGCCGTTTCCAGCGGCCGTTGAATTTATCGGGATCTTTGATATAATTATTCTAATTATAAATTCCCCTTCTTTTTGGAAGACGGACATTTTCACCAAGCTTAACAAGTCACAGGTATAGTTTCAACCAATTGCCAATGCATCTGTGCAAAAATCATCAAAACATTTGAAAATGGGGGCACTCCTCAAAAAAAAAAAATTTCTATTATTGGCTTTAAATTAACTTTTATTTTTAATTTTTTAGTTTTTTGCTTTTTTGTATAAAAATAAAGATAATAGAGCAGAAGCATGGACCTATGTCAAACATCATCGTTTACCAACCAAAACCTTCTCACTACAGAAAAGTTTTTGGACAAACCTTTGGTAGTTTAGTAATGGACCCTCTACATCTAATGCTTGGTAGGTAGTACACCTCAAATTGTGGTATCACACTTTTTCAATAGGGTCAATTTAAGTTTACACAGGGGGTCAAAGTTTTAAAAATGCTCCATTCATGTTTGAAATTTATGCCCATATTGTCCGTCTATATAAGGATTCCAAAAATATATGTTTGATAAAGCCTCTATGACCATGGTTTGGGAGTTTATTGGGTCAAAATGGCTAAAATGGTAAAAAGGTCCAATTCTATTTGTACAGGGGGTCAAAATCCAGAAGTTGCTTTGCTCCAATTTTGGCAAAATGAAAGAGTTGTTTCATCTAGCTTAATGTGCAAATACGGAATAGTTTGTACCATCTCTGCATGCTAGTTACCATTTTATGGACAAAATAGGTCCTTGGGCAAGTGCGGCAACATAATCCAATTGGTGTTGACCTTCTTTGACCCTTATCTCCGTAACATTTAACATAATCAAACTATAACTTTTTAGGAGTCATCTTACCTCTGCATAATTTTCCAGTGTTAAATATGAAATGTCAAAGTAACTGTTAATGTTTGATCCCCGGATAAATTGCGATTGAACCTTTTTTAAACCATTTTGTCATTTTTACCTTTATAAGACTTTAACCCTATAAACTTCCAAACCATGGTCGTAGGTGGTACAAACTATACATTTTTTGGAATCCTTATGATTAGATGGGCAATATGGCATAATTTCAATCAGGATTGGGGAATTTAAAAATTTGACCCCCTTTGAAAACTTAAATTGCCCCATATTTGAGTAGGCACCTACTACCTACTAGCATTGATGTAGAGGGTCCCATACTAACTACACCAAATTGTCAAACCTTTTCTATTAGTGGGAGGTAACGAACTCCTTAAATAAGTTCCCCTATGATATTCTGCTCCTCCTCTAAATTAGCATGGTTTTGTGAACGGTTTGTATATTTTCTTACGCTACAGGTCTGGTTTCCAGTTTTATTTAGCTCCAATTTAACCTGCAGATGTCTTTCAATTACCGGCGGAGTATTTGCTTGTATAGTGCTGTTATGTTCAAATTTAATTACCAGTCTCGGTCATCTTTACGCAGTAATGGCAGGATCAGGTACGTATTATTTGAAACTAATTTCACGACTTGTATAGGGACTTTCCTCATGCAATTTGTTTACGGTCAAGACCAGAGCCAAAAATATCCATTTAACGTGGCTGGTATTCTGAAATTCTGAGTCTAACTTTAGACCCATGTTTAAACCAGGGTTAGTACTACAGGAGTGGGCTTTTTTTTTTCTTCCAGCAAACCCTAAAAATGTGTTGGACTGGTGAGAAAATTCCTCATGGATGGACCGTTCTGGACCATCGAAGATGAATTTTCTCACTCGTTACATTAACTTTCGCAGTATTTTGAAAGGGAATAAGGTCCACTCATGTAGGACAAACCCTGGTTTCATCCTGGGTCTAAAGTCCTTTCAGAATACCAGCCAAAGATATTAGCAGAGTGTAAAAGTGATCTTAATTTTATAACACAAAGTTACTTTATTTTAAAGATCAGAAAATGATTGGTTAAAGAATTTGGACTCTCCAAAACAATCGCATAATTAAAATTACTTTTAACAGATAAATTTAGATAAATAGTACAATTTCTTATGATACAGATCACTCTATTGTGTTAAAGCCCGAATTGTGCGACACGCTTACACAGCGAAGATTTCAAAACAGTAGCTTGCAACATAATAAAGGTCCACGACAAGTCAGTAGGAATCTTCAATCATTCTCTTCTATACGTAGCAGTCCTGAAGCTTAGAGGGACATTGGCATGAAAAAAATGACATAATGAAAATTCTGTCAGGGATGTGAACACCTTGCTTTTCTGTTCCAGAAATTGCCACAAACTGCCACCTCCCCACTGGAACTCTTCCTGTTTTTTCTGTTTTTACAGAATGTAAACATCCAATTGTTTTCAAACTCGTGAAGTGATTTCGGTAAGGGTCCTTTTCATTATGTATTTTTTTTCATGCCATTATGTCCCTTTAACTCTGGCCAGCAAACTCAATAAGCAATGTTATATAGTTCCCCTAACGATATAAAATGTTGCAGCTTCAGCAAATAATAGTCTGGGATGCACCACTCACTCCACCAGTCTGTTTGTCGCTAAAGTCTACACTTCGTACCAGGAAAATATTAGCTTTTATGCCTGACAGGCAAGAGCAGACGTATATTTCCTTTGAGCAAAAATTGGTAGCAAAGTTTATAACTACAAATCCTGGTATTATAGTAGATTCGCGCTGATAATATGCTAACGTTTATTCTGTCAGGGGGATTTAGATTGATGGAGGGGCAGGGACATAGTTTTATTTCGAATAATACATAGTCCAAGTCAAGCAATATGTCTGTTCTATGACCAAAGAGTATATGGTGCCAATCAAAACTCGAGACAAAACTACAAACGCAATGCATACCTTATTAGTGTAAGCTGTGTGGTAGGTGGAATTGTGAATGGCGTCAGACATGTCCATCCAAGATGGGCATCCAACTTGCATCCCACGTGGATGTGTCGCATTTCTACCCCATCGGGATGGGAATGTGATACTCTTACAATGATTTCCTGAATCCTGAACCGCGGGAAGAAGCTTCATCCAAGTCTTCAGATCTGACAACTGCTTGGACAGGAAATGCCGTGAGCGCTGGCGGATATGTTCAAGAATCGACTCACTCAACGCCATAGAAGGCCTGGAAGACTATAAACCCCTCACCGGCATAATTCCAACCATCGAAATGTCCAGTGACGGCCAACTCCAATAGCTGAGCAACTCATCGCAAATGTCGTTTCAAGAACATTGAAGATTTTTAGGATTACACTCGCGGCTTTGTCAAAAAAGAGATCACCAAATTCGTCGAGCCCCCGGGTGGACGGTTCACTTTCAACATCCTTCTTAACTAGATGAGCTCCCCTCTGCTATCAGCCAACTAAAGAGTGGAAAGGCCCAGGGGCCTGAAACATACCAACGGAGTTCCTGATGCATTGTGGCCCTTCGATGTTTGTTAGAATGGCTTCCATGAGTTTCTACACATGTTGCCTTACCAACAGTCCTTACCCAAGATCTGGAGGCGGGCTACTAGCATCGCACTCCCCAAACCTAACAAGCCTGTCGACAACCTTAAGAACTACCGCCTAAAAAATATCCCTACTGTGTGTTCTCCTTCAAACGCTTTGAGAGGATGATCCTGGCCCGGCGGGAGCCCGTCGTCGAAACCCATCTGTCTACGAACAAGCAGGATTTCGGCCGTGCCGGAGCACTGTCCACCGATTGTAAAAAACTCACAATGATATTGAGAAAGCTTTGAAAAGCGTCGTAAGGCAGGCGTCATCTTGGTAGACTAGCCTGAACTCAATCTTCTCGACCATCCCGGATTGTCACCTTGCACAATTCATATGTACATGCTTGCAACCGTAGCTTCAATTCTCAAGACCATGATGGGCAGAGTAGTCGTCAGCGTTCGCCTGAGGAACGATTTTCCATCATGGATCTGTTTACTGGCTCCTATGCCGTTCAACTTGTATATCAGCGATTTACCTCAAACAACATCTAGACAATATGGCTTACGCTGACGAATCTTGCCCTTCTCGGAATATCAGCTGCACAGAAGTAGAAAGTACACGCACTGCAGATATGGCCCTGCAAAGAGGCTCATCGCCAGCTTCAATCACCCAAATGGAGTCGCCTCTGCATACAATCGCACACCAACCTATCTGGGAGTGCAGCTTGACCGGCAGCTTACTTACCGGCAGCACCTCGGGTCCGTTATGCGCCAAGGTATCATCGAGGAATAACCCTCCTGTGCCGACTTGCTGGATCCTCATGGGGGACAGCCCAACGACCCTACGCACCACCGCCTTGGCTCTGTCTCCCGCGCTGCTGAATATAATGCCGCCCCGGCATGTGCCAACTATTACTGGCTGCCTTCGTCCGGCTCCATCTGAGTTTCTAACCAGTGCTTTCAGGCATTGCACTTGCAGTGCTTCGGAGAGAACACCACACGCACAAAACAGTGAATAAGGCTCTGCTGGACAACAGCACCTGCTGCATAACACTGTCAAAGAATCACCAGCTCGGCCGACAGATACTGTGCTCTCGTCGACCTTTCTGTCGAACCCTGTGTTCTTGCTAACTCTCCAGCTCCACATTCAACATCTTACAGACATGGAATACTGCCAAGACCAGATCACTCACTATTACACCTTTGACAGAACTTCCACCTGGTAGCAATCTCCCGCGCAAAGGAATGGGTCACCCTTAACCGGATTCGCTACAGGAGTCGGTCGCTTCAATAGCGATATGCACCGAAGGGGGCTGCGGCCGGCCATCGCCAGCCTGCCCAATGTTGTTTTCTCCATCACAGACTGTCGGATTCACATTCTTTAATGAGTGCCTCCCTTTCGTCCACCGGTGTGACTAGATGTCGCAAAGCCAACCAATCAACAGTGAGCTTGCTCCACCGCTTTACAACATATTTGCTCTGCCTCATACGCAAGAAGGTGATTATAGTTCGAGTAATAATTTCTTGGCCAGGGCGTACGCGATCGTTGCTTGTTGCGTGAACTGAGTCTACGTGCAACCCAGTGGTGCCCGTTTTGGCGGGGATGCGGGCGTAACCTAGTAACTTGGGCCAATAAATTATTACTCCAACTATAGTGGCCTGTCCTGTTTGTGTTTTTTCCTTATGTTGTTGCAGTTGGTATATAGGTCATACTTCTTTAAAATTGACCGTTTTTTTCACCCTACAAATCAATTTGTAATCGGATTAAACGTTAGCGCAAGTCACGGCCCTACTCCATGCATTCGACAGGTCCAAAACCTTTCCCGCCTGCCCCATCAGCGTGAATATATTATATAGTAGGGTTATAAATCAGAATCCCATCTAGAAGTTTGGGGAAGAAGTGTTTGAAGGTGAATGTTTTTCATATTTGACCCAGTGGCAACCCTGGTCATAACTAAATCAAAAATTAATTTCAATTCTTTGGTGACAGCTCTGTATATAATTTGAGCTCAAGCTTTTGGGTGACCCCTTAACAATGTAGACCCCTGATCTTAAAATTTCCCCACAATTACGAAACCAAAGCCAACATTGTAAAATAGGCAAGACTAACAATTTGACACCAGTTTCACAAAATCGGAGCACTGGGTAAGATTTAACCCCCCAGGATGACCTTGAACCTTAATAGGCTGTACCTGTTTTAAACTAAAGGTCGGGACCTAGACAACATGGCCTTTTTTTAATCCTTACAATGAGACAAATACATCAGTGTACATTAAACACAATTTGACCTGATATAAAAGTTACCCCTGTACTAATTTTACCCCTTTTTTTTCCAAAGTTCCCCACATTTCCCAGAGGTTGGACAAAAGAAATTCTGACTCAGCACCCGTCACACTATAGAAATAACCTTCTTCCCCAAACTTCTAGAAAGGATTCGGATTTATAACCCTACTAATAGTACTATTAAGATTTACCAACTCTGCATATCAAATTGTTAAACGCATGTACGAAATCTTTTATAGGAGAAGGCTTACCTGATACATTAAGAAGCCTTGTATCGACACATCACAATAGAACATAATATATTCCTGTTTTACATTAATAGAATAGGCTTACTGTATTTTGCGAAACGAAACAGAACTCCCATTGGATTACACGCTTTATTCCGTCATGCATGGCTAACGTGTATAACGGAATAAAGCGTGTAATCCAATGGGAGTTCTGTTTCGTTTCGTTTCGCAAAATACAGTAAGCCATAGAATACACGCATGCTGTGGAATTACCTGTTTTGTAACCTTGCATTACATCATACAGAGAAAATTCCTAGCAACAAGGCTTTTTCTAGAAACGCATCTTAACATGTAAACAGATCAGTCACTCCCTTCTCGATATAGCATTTAGGCAAATACCATTTTTTCTTGCAAATTAAAAATTCTCAGGTGTTTCAAAAGTTACGGAAATAATAATAGATTTAATCCCAAATAAGGAAACTACAACAATTTTAACATTTGCACCATTTTTCATCTCTCATAGGATTTTGCATCGGGTTGGTATTCATTGGAAGTTATACTGTGATAACGTACTACTTTAGTGAAAGGATTGGCCTAGTCACCGGCATTTTATTTTCAGGAGTCAGTTTTGGGATGCTCGGCTGTGCACCACTATTTCAATACCTCAAGGACAATTATTCATGGAGAGGGGCTTTGACAATATTTGCAGCTTTTATGGCAAACGCCTGTGTTAGCGGAACGTTGTTTCGACCAACTGAGATTGAAATGGAGAGTATGAAAGGGCAAACCCCTTCAAGAACACGAATTAAAGGAAATGAAGAAATAGTACAGATGAACTTAGAGAACGGCAAGATAATGATAAATGTTTGGAACGTAAGAGCTCTGTGTCCCTTGGAAATGCTTCTAAAAGAAATACAGAACCTCCTTGCTACAGTATTATATGTAGACATTGTAGTTTCTTTTCACGGGATGGTTTTGGTTTTCTCAAGATATACTGGAATTTTTTTACTCTCAGGTATGTGATGATCTCTCTTTTTGGCGCCTTCATGTCTGGCTTTACCTACTTCCCAACAGTAATGTACCTTGTATCGAGCGCAATGGCTATTGGGATATCAGCAAAAGAGGCTTCAATGCTCCTGCTCATAGTGGGTGTCACTGGAATTTTAGGTCGACTTGGATTATACGCCCAATAAGACTAACAAGTTTAATGTATGGTGTCTCTGGGGTAGCGTGCCTTTTCAACCCAGTTGCACGGTCATACTCGACGCTTACTGTTTTCTCGGTAGTTTTTGGGCTATCGGTAGCGATCGCCAATACCCTGTTTTCGATTAATATGCTAGAAATAGTTGGAGTACATCAAATAAAGAAGGCTTTTGGAATAGGCTTCATTCTGTTTGAATCAGGTGGACTATGCGGCGTGCCTCTCATTGGTAAGAGAAAAAAAAATATTATGCATAATTTGATCTAATCCGTTTTAGAGCGGGAGCACGGACCTGGGTCAAACGATGGTAGTTAGTATAAATGATGGTAGTCAGTATGGACCCTCTATATCAATGCAAGGTAGTTAGTGGTCTCAAACTGTGGTGTCACATTTTCAATAGGGCCAATTTAAGGTTAGCCAGGAGTCAAACTTTTAAAATGCTCCAAACATGTTGAAAAGTTTGTCATATTGTGCGTCCGTCTAGTCATAAGGATTCCAAAGATATATAGTTTGGAGTTATAGTTTAAAAATGGCTAAAATTGTAAAAAAAGGCAATTTCCATTTGTACAAGGGTCAAATCAGAAGTTGCTCCAATTTGGTTACAAAAATGGGAAAAAAAGTTCATCTAGCTTAATGTGTCAAAATATGGAATAGTTTGTGACAAAATAGGCCACAAGGCAACAATCCAATTGGCATTGACCTTCTTCGACCTTTATCACTTCTTTAGAGTACACTTAGGAACAAATTGACCTTTGACCCCGAAAAACTGGAAGTGGCCTTGTGAAACCGGAAGTGTGCAGCAGGTGAAGAACCGGAATTAGGTCATGGCGTATAATAGATTGACCTCGTCGTACTGATGCGCTTTGTTCTGATGCCCTCTTGTTAGTTATAAATTGAGGTTAACCTTGGCCGTTCTTTTTTGTTTGTCGATGGTTGTTTGTTACTGTTTCTTGGGGGTTGCGGACAAAAACAATTATGTCATCGAAACAAGTATAGACACGTTGGAACAGTTATGTTTCGATTGTTTTTTCCTAAACTAATTCGAAATGGCTAAGAGTAGCGAGTTGGAACTCAAAGATATTGAAATTTTTGTGAGAAGTTAGGAAGAAATTTTAAGTTAAGAAGTTTAAGAATGGTCCTTTCCATGGATTTAACGAATGAGCTGCAAAAAGAGTGTATCCATTGTTAGATGAAGACAGGGAAATTTTGCAAAGAGTTCGACACAAAAACATAGTCACATATCTGACCTACATTACAAACGAGTGGACTAGCGTACGTTTTATGGAATTGTCCAGCAAACGCAATTTGCGAAGATTACAGGATAAATCACGATATAACGTCCAACCCCCAATAACCCGGGAGCTAACAGTACAGTTGTACACATCTCAAGTACAAAAGGTTTTGAGTATTAAATATGTATACAGACTGACAGGACCCCTGAAACGTGAATCTTAAGTGCCACAAATGGTGGCCTTAAGGAGAGGGGGGCCAAAATAAAGTTTTTAAATGGTCAAATTTTTAAAATTGATCCAATCGTGCTCAAACGTATACCAATGTTTTCTTTTCAAACCACAAGGAATCAGAAAGTATAGTTTGGTACTATCTATCAATGTAAAGTTTAGAGTTAGACTAAAAACACAAAAATCAATAACAAGGGTCAACTTTCAGTTGTACAGGGTCAACTTTTGAAGTTGCTGCTCCGCATTTGGATAAAAAACTGGGTCAAATTATTGGTGGAGCTCATAGGATCAAAATAAGGAATAGTTTTGAGTGTCTCAAATGCTTGCTTAAGAAAAGTAGGGGGATACAAGGTCAAGCCCATTGATGCAATGGACGTTGACCTTCTGGTCCCCCTACAAAAAAAAAAAAATGGTAACTAGTATTTAGAGACAGTCAAACAATTCCTTATTTTAAGAATTCGCCCTGAACTCCATCAAGATAATTTGCACCATTTTTATCTAATCGGGTAACGTTAAATTTCACACACCCCGTTACAGTGATTAACCTTTTATTTGCTTTTGCTGTTTTTAGCCTATAACTCTTGGGGGGTGGGGGGGGGGGGGGGGGAATACAAACTTTACGTTGTATATAGTACAAACTATACCGTTTCCTTAATGCTTGTGGTTAGACAAATAACATGGTATACTTTTTCAACATGATTGGACAATTTAAAATTTGACACCCTGTACAAGAACTGGTGTCTTTGGCCCCCTCTCCTTAAGGCACCATTTGTGTCCCTAAGAAATTATGTTTCAGGGTCCGGCGGTCGCCCTGTCCAATCTGTCTACATATTTAAAATCAATCACTAAACCTTTTGTAACTTGAGAGGTGTTACAATGTCTCTAGCTCCGGGGCTAAAGGAAGAATGGGTACTGAAGTGGTGTAAAGAAGTTTCAAATCCACAATTTCGCAAGCAGTGGCGCAATTTGAGAACGCCTTAAGTTTTCGAGACATTGTCCACCTTGTATTCAGAGGGTAGGAACTTGCGTGTTCACACACCAGTATTCATTTCCCATAATACAAATCTCCTTAGCGAATCAAATCCGAGTCGGTTGGAAAAGGCAACATCTCTCTTACGTCTGGTGCAAATGATGCCCGAGAAAATGATGAGCAAGCGGCATCCGTACAAACGATTTACGATTTTTGTCGAAGTAATTAAAATCCGTCAGCTTCAGTACAAATGTATCACTCTCTTCTGGAAAAGTAAACATTTTACTCGATGTTATGTGTCGGTGAATAAGGGTTTTCAATATTTCCAATCGTTTATCCACGAAACCATTTGAAGATATCAAGAGCGTTATACACTTCATGTACCAATTTCTTCCTTTGGGTTGGACATGTTCGGCTTATCTAGTATCTTCGCAAATTGGTGCTGGACTAATCTCTTACAACACGTCCACTCGTTTGTAATGTAGGTCAGATATGTGACGATGTTTTTGTGTCGAACTCTTTGCAAAAATTCCCTGTCTTCATCTAACAACAATGGATACACTCTTTTTGCGAAGCTCCTTCGTTTCAACCCCACGGAAGACCATTCTTGCAATTTCACTCAAAAACGTCGCTAAAATTTGCCGCCTAACTACTTCTCACAAATTTTCAATATCTTGAGTTGCCAACTCGACTCTTTAGCCATTGAATTAGTTTAGAAACAACCTACCGAACATAATGTTCCAAACGTGTCTATACTTGTTTCGATGACATCATTTGTGTTTTTTGTCCCCAACCCCCAAGAAACAGTAACAAACAACATCGCAACAAACAAATAAGCGGCCAAGTTAACCACATTTATAACTACAATAGGGCATCATAACAAAGCGCATCAGTACGACGAGTCATCTATTATACGCCATGACCTAATTCCGGTTCTTCACCTGCTGCACACTTCCGGTTTCACAAGGGGCACTTCCGTTTTTCGGAGTCAAAGGTCATTTGTTCCCAACGTACGCGACAAGTTAATCAAAAAAAAATTGTGCGAACTGTGCAGATTGACCTTGACCTGATAAAGTCCACTTAATCAGAGTTTTTTTGTTTTAATAAAGCAATTTAATAAACTTCAAGGTTGAAAAAATGAAAATAAATCGACTGAAAAATAGCCAGGATACGACAATTTGTAAGCACAGACAAGTACACCTTTTCCTCCATTCCAATGTGATTTATACAGTTAGAGCAAGATATTACGTTAAAGGAAATATGTCATGTTCTGAATTATTTGGAAATTTGGTATGGATGGAAGCTTAAGTAACGTAGACTACATATAAATCAAAATAATTGAAAATTTTCCCCATTTGTTGAGTATTTTACAACCCTGTTAATTTCCGCCCAAGAGCTTACTACTCAAAACGATCCGACCAAATCCGATCCACATCGCAGGCAATGGTGACGTCAAAGTGATGACCCTCCCTAATTTACTTCGTTGTGACCATCATATCGCAGTGTTGCCCACTTTCCTATAACTGCGATCGTGGTTTTTTTATATTCAAATAATAATTAAAACCCAACGAAATGAAACAAAATATGTCATTCTGTAACTTATTTTCAATTTTTAATTAGGACTTCATTAATTCATCATATACCAGTGTCAGCAATAAATTCGAGTCACACGATTTTGGTCATCACTTTGACGTTACGATTAGAGCACAATAGGGCGCTTTTATCATGAAGCCGTGGCGAAAAAAATCCGCCCGTTGTCTTCGTATGCAAAAAAGCAAAATTAAAATGCCTCTATTTTGTTATTTACATCAAATGATTATTTTTTTCGGGAATTCGTGAATGTTGTAACATATATTTTATATGAATTTAAGTTCAACACTGAGCTTGACAAAATCTTGACATATTTCCTTTAATGTACGATGTCACTAGGTATAAGCATTATGAAATTAACGAAGTGAGAGCTCATGAATTCGCAATCAGCACTGTAACTGTAAATTTATTGTAAACTGTACACATAAAATAAACCATATGGTTACACAATGTTATGTAACAATATTCATAAAGGAGTCCATCTGATAGTTAATTGCATGATAAAATATCTGATATTGCTAAATGGTCTGTTCAAAGACCTCACACATGAGGATCTTGCACAACCCTATCTTAAATATCTTGGTGAAATTGAAAAAATAATAATGACCCATGCTATCTTGTTAATTGATCTATATATGCCATAATCCTCCTTTATTTGATCTTCAAAAGAATGTTCACACAAAGTTTCATCATCTAATAATCCTGAGGTAGAAAGGGTTTTCCCACTCACTACTACTTATCCAGGTATAAGATACAATCCTATGCCAAAAAGGACTAACCTCTTACCAATATCCCTAATCCTAAACAAATGGGACGATCTTAGTTTCTTGCTCTGCAACATGCGAATTGGTGTTTGGATTTGTCATATCGTTGGCACATTTGTAAATAGATTCATTGATTAATCCGCAGTGAAATAATCAAGAAAATGAACATTAAGTTGACAAAGGCATCATATATTGTAATTTTAATGTGTAAATCCCATAGGAATGGAGAACGAATGGCTAGTGTTCAAAAAAACTGCCATATCTAGCGTTTTTTAGTCGCTTCCTTTATTGTTTCAACACATGAAAGTATATTAGATGTCTTTTATAAAAACAAAAAAAAATCTCTGATATAGTGATTGCATTGAAGGTACAAGATCAGTTAAGCATTGCACAATTTTTTGATTCACGTAGTGTAGTAGTTTTATATCGGTAAGTAAACATTACAAACCAAAAACTATAATGGTCTCTTCCTTAGGCAATAATTTGCAGTATTTAAAATTACTGTGAGCACTTACATGACTTGACCTGCTTTAAAAATTGAGATTGACCTTTACCATTTAGGCAAGGGCCGAGAAGAAACACTTCGTACCCCCCTGCCTTTTGCCTCTTTAGATCCAAAACCAATGGTCGGTAAGGGTACAAACTATTACATTTTTTGAAAATCTTATGGCTAGCGGACACATCGAAAATGTTTCAAACATGGTTGGAATAGTTTAAAAGTTTTGACCCCTGTGTAACCTTTAAATTCGCCCCTTTTGAAAGTGACACAGAGGGTCCAGACTAACTTACAAAAGGTGGCAAAATCCTTAGATGTAGGGGGCATACGAACTTCTTAAATAAGGGACCTGATGATTCGGCTCCTGCTCTATTTGGATCATCGCCATTTACAAGCGGGGACAACTGGTAAACTATAAACTCTGTAAAAATGACCGGCGGTGCTCCTCTTTCCTCCTTTTCACCTAACCTTCCACCTTGCTTTCCGATCACTTTTCCCTCTCCTTTTCTTCGGCAAAATTACATGGTACGCAGGGTATAATGTAATTAGGTCTTTTTCATTTATTTAAACTCAAATATTTGAAATCTATTGCATTCAGTAAAAGCCTCATTTCCGCAGATTGCAAATATTCACCCTATTTGCAACAATTACTCGATCGCTCAACGTCTGAGTACCATGCAGTCTTCAGTTAATGCAAGAGACGTATTCAAAAATGTTTCTAATTGTCGTAGCCTACTAGTGCTTCCGTACCAGTAAGACAAGGCCAGATAATGGTTATATAGCAGATGTGCACGGTTCTACATGATCCAAGTTGCATCAATTTGCCTCAGAAGTAGTTGTATTGGACATGGACTTATGTTCCAATCCCCAAGTTATTTTGAATCGGAAAGTTTATGAGAACAGTGTATCAATATTCTCTTTTCTAACGGCCCGCGTAAACAGTCAATCCGTGCATAGTTTTATAAGGCAAGGTGACGCCTTTTTCAAAGCTCTACCCAACCAAGCGTAATGATGCGCGAAATTGAACGAATAAGAAATGAACGGACATCGAACCTTGCATGGGTGTTTGAGGCAATGTTTAAAAACTTATTATAATAGATTAAACCCCTCATGTCCCCAGAGGAAAAGTTTTGGACAGCGTCAAATATGGGGAGAGGAGGCAGAAAAAGAGAATATGTGGCCGATTCACCTGTTTCAGAACGAAACAGATTATCTGGCTTTTCAGTGACCATCTTGACACAGAGTGTAAAGACTTGTGTTTCTTTCGTATCCAAGACACGGGCGTTCAAAAGCCAGTAATCAACTCACTGTTCACATTGAATACTGTAGAGGTGTAACCCATTAAATAAAGTGAGATACTTATGAATAAATCCTGCCATGACAAACGAGGAATGCTTGCTTACATAGTGTTACATCGTGAGGGATAGTTAATAGATTGACATCGCTCAAAGGGGTATTCTAACATAGACTGACATCCTATAACAAAAGTACATCCCTCCTAAAAAAACCTTTTTAAGAAAAGGAATTCCAACTTGCAAAAAAAAAAACAAGTCGCACTTTGAACCCACTGTTTTTTGTGTGTGACGGTTATCAAATAAAAATGTCCCAAAGCTGTATACCCAACTTTTGTTAACACCCCTGCATTAATTCAGTGCTAATAAAACTGATCTGAAATCTCCAAATTCAAATGTACAACCATACAAGTGTCCTTTCACATTTTAATAGTCAATTCAATGACATTTAACACTGGTTCAAAAAGGCATATAAAATCCTCTCAACTTCCCAAAAAAATTTTTCTTTGGAACAAAAAAATATGATTTTGATCAAAATTTGCTCACTGCAAAGTACAAGCAAATGTCTTTTAACAAATCGTGTCTGGAAACATAAAACTCTAAAAAGTCAGACCTTAAAAGTCAAACGTCTCAATTAACAGTTGTTAGGCTAATATCCAAAAGTTCAGTGAAACTGTGGCCCATACAAAAAATGATTAGAAAGAAAACATACACTGCACAAATGACTTGCCACCATTACAACCGTGCGTCATTACTACAAAAATGCTGATATTGCAGATTCATTCTCGATGTCACATCAAATGACACAAAAAAACCAGTCCAATGTCCATCTTGTCCATTGTCGTGGTGACGTCCAAATGTTCTTTTTCCCATTCTACAGTGTTCCATATGAGATAATAAAAATATAAAATCACTATTTTATACTAATTCTCTCATTCTTGAAAAAATGAGCTTTTGTTGTTTAAAAAAAATGTGCAGTATTTTTTTCAAATTTTGGGCTCACAGGTGGCATTTTTATAAAGTTCAATGGCCATGAGGGGAGAGGTGCAAGAACATCACCCTCTACTGGACCTTTACCCGGCCAGTTCCTACACAACCAAAACTTGCAATCGTTGAGGTATCTGACGATTGCGCTGAGGGTAACGCCTGACTGGTGGAGTTGCTGCAGGCGTTCTGGTTGGTCAACTGAAGACTCGACGTCACTTATGTCGCTATCATCATCCGTTGTACAGGGACGGGCGTTTCACTTTTGAGCAGCGTGAAAATACGAGAATTTCTGGTGATGGTGTGATGACCTCGTCTTGCAGTTATCATAGAACCTTTCTTTGCTGTTACTCTGTAGGGCTGGATCTTGTATGGCATTTGCGACCCGCGATTTTACTGTTTCTGATCAGTACGGAATCGCCAATCGAATGTTCTTGAAACGACTGCCTCGCTTCTTGTCAGCATTCATTTCATTTTTGTTCTTTGTTTTGGTTCTAACAGCTTGTCGTCAGCAGCTGGCATGACTGATCTCTGGAAGTCTAACACGAAACTGACGGCCCCATAAAACAATGACGCAGGACTTTTACCCGTGGTGCTGTGCGGGGTGCTTCGTAGTTTCTGAGATATTTGTTAGTTCTTGCTTCCCGTGTTTGTTTTCAGCTTTGGCAGTACGATACAGTTTTTTAAGGTTTCTCATCATTCTCTCGACTTCCCCATTAGCTTGGGGCCATAGCGGCGTCACTTTGCGCGTGCTTAAAACCCCGACATGTGGCAAACTCAGCGCAATCACCCATTAAAAGGGGGGCCCTTATTCGGAGCTCACAACCCACAGGGACACCGTGTGTGGAGAATATCGAATCAAGTTAGAATGACTGTTCTAGCTGCTGTTGAGTGGACACATTCAACAATGGGCCACGACGAGATCATCGATCACCACTAAAAGGTTCTCTCCAGTAGGTAATTCTTTAAAATCTACATAGACTTCTTGCCAGGCTCCTTCTGGGAGATCAGACATTTGCAATGGCTCTGTGGCTGTCTTCTACTGTCGATGCTTATGACACGGCAAACACGAGCTGCGGTATTTCACCCATTTGTCTATTACCGTGAACCATACCTTTTCACGAAGTAGCTGTTTTGTCTTCACAACGCCATGGGGTCCCTCAGCGCTATGTCGACACCTTGCTGAACGTAGGACTGGAATTATGATGCGGTGAATCTCTCATCAAAAATAACTTCCGCAGTTATTGACAGTCAAGTCACTCCGTACCTTGTAGAGGCTTTCTATCTCTGTTTGTGTATTTTCGGTAGCCTGGTTGCGAACTTTGTGGCCACGAGTTCGTCTCAAATGCAAACCAAACACTGTTGTATTGTGTATCTTGTCTTGTTGCCTCCTTATGTTTTCTAAGGTCCATGCTTGGGGCACTGATTATGGTATCAAATTGACAAACTCTTCAGCAAGTTTCTGTTCTCGCGGTGGTGGTTGTGTCACGGAAGGGGTGGCGAGGACATGTAGTCTGCTGGATTTAACTTTCCCTTGGTACACCAACTTGAAGTGGATTCTTGTAAAACTCATTACACCTTTATGCGCCTGGGTGGATTAGCTCCAGGACTGTGAAGAGAGGGATCAATGGTTTATGATCCGTAACTACCTTGAAACTCATTTCCATACAAGTAGAGATGAAAATGTAAGATACCCCACGTCACTGCAAGAGCCTCTCTCTCAGTTTGTGAATACTCTGGTCACTGGAGGTTAATGACCCTGCTGCCTAGCGCGACTACTGATACCTTTGCAATCCTAATCCTACCGGACTTGCATCAACAAGAATTTCTGTTTCTTCTGTATCAATATGCTTAATGCAATCAGCAGTGATCCTTTGTGTGATCTCTGGAGAGCATCCTCATGATCTTCCGTCCACGTCCAAGATGTGTCTCCGGGTCAAATACGTGGTGGTTCGAGATCGTGGCTAAGTTAGGGATAAAACTAGCACAGTAAGTGCCAGTCAAGCAGGCTTCGCACTTCTTCCCTATTCTTTGGGCATCTGCTTGCTTCAAGGCTTCTACCTTTTTGGGATCTGGAGATACTCCCTTCTTGCTGCAACATGTCCAAAGAATTATTGGACTCTACGTTGAACTGACACTTAGCTCTGTTCAATGTCAGGTTTTTGTCACGGATACGCTGGAGGCACGCTTTGAAGGCTTGTGTCATGTTCCTGTTGGCTGCACCCATAATCATGAATTATAGTCACTGATATTATTACCTCCCATTAAACCCTCCAAGGTGACTGTATGTGGTTTGAAAAATTTCATGGCCGCGTTGATACCACAACTTAAATGTTTGAAATATGTACAATCCAACATGTGTTGAACTACTGTGTATGACGGCACTCTTCGTAATTCTATCTGATGATACCCAGCATTCAAGTCGAGTTGGAGAACACTATAGCTCAATAAGACTGGTTAATATTATCCATAGTTGGTGTAAGATGCCCTTTCTCTGGCATGGCCGGGTTTGCCATCCTCATATCAACACACACATTAGGATGTTGTCAGGATCCTTAGGTTTGTTTACCACCTGAATAGGGGAGATCCATGGAGTCGGGTCAGCTGTTACAGGCTCAATGATGTCAAGCTCCAATAACTTCTTAACTTCTGCTTCCACTTTTTTGCGAAGATGGAAGGGAATTCTACGGTGCGGCTGTGCTACCCGATGACCGTATCATCAATATGTAAATTAGCTTGCGGTTCCATGCAATTGCCGATGCCTGGCATCTATAACTATACTGAGGCACAAGCTAGCAATGACCTACGACATGATGATACGATGTTTATGTAATCTGACTTGGCCTAAATGTTCCAGTTCAAAAACTCAGTAACGTGTCTCCGTTCGGACCACAAACATCCGCACTACAATGCGATCTTGTAATACATGTAGTTGAAAACATACCACCATTGGCAGTGGATCACTGCTGCCATATGGATACACTGCGACCACTTGAGACATGTTAACTTTGGTTGATTAGGCCACTTGTTGAGATCATCTCTGCTGATGATGTTGACTGACGAGCATGAACAATTAATGCGCGAACTCTATGGTCACCATATGTGACTCAAACAATGGGAGCTTTTGTTTTCAGCAAGATTGAACAACCATAATCTCATGCATCACTATAGTATAGTATTAGGCCTATCCTTTTTAGTACCGGTGCGTGGTTTACTTGGTTCACTTTCACTTTGCAGTTTACCCTTTTGAGGACAACATCGGGCAAGTGATTCTGTTCTTTGCAATGATTACAAGTTTTGCCTCGTGCAGGACATTTGTCTCTATGGGGGTAATCGCCAACACACCAACCAGCATGATTTTTTGGCCTATCTTAGGACGTGCAGTGCATCTGTTTACTTGACGACGGATTAGGCTATTGGCTGCACTGGATCTGTATTAGACTAAGCCCTTTGTTTTGTCTTAGGGTGCGATATAGTGAGGTTGACACTCTGTTTTTCCATTTCTGTAGCTTGGTATTCTGCTAGTTCAGCAAGCTTTAGCCGTCGAGAATAGCAGACACCCCATGAAGCATCATCTCGCAGAGTCTTTCTTCGAAGCCTGGAAAGATTTGCAGCCACGAATAATCTGCGACTTAATTTCTGCAGCTTTATCAGCACATTACTTGACAGCAGATGCTGCAGTCTGGTGTGAAAATCTGTAACGGTTTCATCCAATTGTTGGTTTCCCGAAACTTGTACCGAGCATATTCTTGTTTTCTTGGGCGCAAAAATGGGCAGAAAACTGGTCTTTCGCAGTCTTATAATCTTCCCCAGTCTCAGGTAAGGTCTCAAAACTATCTTTACTAACCCTCACCAGCTATGCGCCAACAACGCAAGTTTACGTTTTCATCCACCAAAAATGATATGTGCAGCAAATTAAAGCAACTATAAACGCTTCACATATTTCTTCCACCGAGTATCTGTGTAGTGGATCCGAATGAGATCAAATCAGGGAGGACGGGTGCGTATATAACACTAGCGATCAATGCCGTCGTTTGCCATACTATCTAGGGTAATATCGCACCAAAAGTGACTCACCAGCTAACAATTTAACGTTTCCAGAACGTTGTCAAAACGTTTTCAGTTTGGTTACGAAAACGTTTCACTGAAGTTTCTGGAAGTAAAAATGTAGGACACTTTTTTACGTTCTAGGAACGTGGTACAAAAAACGTATTAAAACGTCCTTGGAACGTTACAAAACGTTTCAGAAACCTGGTCGGAAACGGCATTTGTTTTCGACAAAGTGGAGGAAACGTTTTGGAAAACGTTCAAAAGTTTCTACAACGTTTCTGTAACGTTGCTATAGCATATACTTTTCTGGTTGCCACAACCTTGGAAAACGTTCTACAACGTTCTGTAACTCTTGCTATAGCACAATTTTTTCGGGTTGCCAGAACCTTTTAATGTAAGCAAGAAAACGTTGTTAAGTCCGCAAAGCATCTGCCTACGTTTGAACAGATTTGTTTGTCCATGGATTTGTATTTTTTAATTTTTATTAAACAAAAAATGTTTCCAAAAAATATCGATATCGGGAATTTTATTTAAACTCCATTGATGCAATAAGATATAGCGTGCAAGATAGGACTATAATAAGCAGTTTGTGTTGCTCGTGTTATAAACATGAGTCGTGAAATGTTGAAGGTGGTAATCAGCACGGAACACGTATGGGATGTTTGCTAGGCCTAATTATGACTGTGAGCAAAAAATTGCGATATTGAAAGGTTGTGCAGCTGCGGTGGGTCGTTCTTGAATTGTATCGAAGTAGAAAGAAGATATAGGCTAAACCTACCTGGAGTTTTAAAATCTACACTTCTTCCTTATTTAAGAGCTAGCTGCGTAACTTGCTGAAAACGAATGGTGCAAAGAGTGTGTTAACCCGTTCAAGGTGTCATGCAGAAATTGTTAAAGGAATGGAGCATGTTACACGGTATATAAGCGAAGTTGTGTGAGTGTTCTCCTAAATTAGCGTGTGGTATCCAGCAGATATGCAGCCTTGATAGTCGGTGGAGACACAGAAGTGAGAATCATCAGTATAGAATACATCTAACATAGAGCAAATTAAAACAGAGCCACCAAATGGTGATGTTGTTCTTGACCGTGCTGTGTCGCTTTGTACGTGGTTTGAACATTGACCTGTTACCACGATGGAGTCAGATTCACTGATCGTGGTATAGACAGCAGGTGCCGGTCGTACAAGCATTTGACCTGGCTGTAGAGTTCACTGATTGAATTTCATATGCACTTCGAAATAAATTGAATTGATGATGTACATGAAATAAAAATGATATGAAATTGTAGTGGATCCCATTAGTAGATACGATAGAGTGGATCGAATTGATGAGATGAAGCATATACTTTATCTATTAGCCTACTGCGATCATTATTATTGTTATTATTGTATTAATATATTATGGTGTATTATTCTATTATTATAATATTTATGCTGGAAATAAAAACACACCATACACATCAGAAATGCTTTCAATCGTTCGGTAATTGAAACGTTATTGGAACGTCGCGGTTTCGTCTCGTCAAGTTGGTTGTTAGTTGGTTATAAGAAACGTTCTGGAACGTTGTTTCGTCTTAATGAATTCACAAGTTTTGCGTGATTAATAAAAAGGTAGTAAATCGTTCAACAAACGAATTTGAAAACCAATTTGTAATACGAATGTGAGTCACGTTTTTAAAAAAGTGTTAACAACGTTTCTCAAAGACGGAACCAAAGTAGAATCTATTGGAAACGTTTCAGAAACGTTTCGTCACGTTTCGTGTTAGCTGGGTCACAATTACAAAACCGAAAGTACTAGCGACAAAAGTTCATGTACCCAAACTCACTCGTTGATTGTCTCAAGTGACAAAATATGTGCTGACGCTTGAAAATCCACTGAAATATGGTCCATCGAAGGTGCCAAACACTACCTGTCAGTCGATACCAGATCTTGGATGTCTGTTTTATCCTCCGTCGACAATGTAGAGGTGTAACCAATTAAATAAAGTGAGATTACTTGTAAATCGGCCATGACAACGAGGATTGCTTGCTTAACATTCGTGTTTACATCGTGATGTGAGTAGTTAATAGAGGAACATCGGCTCAAAAGGTGTATTATAAAATAGGCTGACTTCCTATAACAACATTACCAAATACCACTGAAGCAAATCGATTAGTCATAATATTGAGTATTGTACATAAATTGCGCTACGTTCACTTCAATGTTTCATAAGCCTGGAATTGATTTTTCTCTGACCATCGGGCTGCATGTTTCAATAATTTAGCGGGGAATTTTAATTCCACCACTGACATCCCCTCATTCAATGCCCATATCTTCGGAAAGTACTAGAGTGACATGATGGGTTGAATCTATTATAATGCTAATATTTGAAAGAACATAGGCCTGTATAGGGGGTTTCCGTAACTGACCCATCTGACACTTTTTTCCTGACACACTATGAATTCGGAACCTTAACGGACTTAAAGCACGTGTTTATTCCGTTAACGTTTTCCGAATCATAAGTGTACAGAAGGGTCAGGTTACGGAAATCCCCTACTATAGGGTTATTTAGCATTGCAGACACGGCAAACGTATAGTGGAGCGGGTTTGGACTGCACAATTGTCAACAACCCTCCCCTCGGTCACCAGCAAAAAAGCAACCACTTCTATTCGAAAGATAGTAATAAATAATTTAAAAAAATGATGGTTGTGGTCAAAAACTGTTGTGGCAGGGGTGTTTTGGGGGTCCAAAAATCACGTTTTATTAATTTCTAGCAAAACAATTTTAATCATGATGCAATACTCATCAATTCTGACATTTAATTATAGATCGGTTCTATACATTATTAAAGGGTCTAGAATTTTAGCACAAATCACTTTTTTTCTAAAACAAAAACATCCTTTTTACCACATGCATCACAACGAGTATTACCTGAATCCTTTATGCAATGTATAAAACCTACTAAATTCAATAACAAAAAGGGGGATTACCATAAAAAAAGATTGTAATCTTTTTACTTTAAAAAAAAAAATTGCCTATTTGCAGCCCCAAAAATGCATTTTGTCGGCTAGAACAGCAATAATCCCTGACCACCAATAGTTTACCACAACAACCATTTTCTTAAATCTAGATATTTACCTTCAAATAAAGGTGGTTGTGTTAAAATTGTTGTACCGAGGGGAGAGGTAAATCGAAAACTAGAGCACTTTGCAAAGCTCGGCCGCTCCGTTAGTACCTTTCTATAGAAAACTAATGCGGAGAATGTCACTTTGTGGCATACAGATGAACATATGGGATTCAGTTGCAGAAGAGCGAGTGACTGCTATTATTTCAAGCACATATTGGGATAAAAGATGCGCATGAATTTTAATTTACTAACAATAACAAATTTTACCTCTCTCAGCGGAGATGGACTAGTCTAATCTGGAACATGCAGGCATTTTCTGCTACTAGTGCTAACAACCTGCTTTTGACTGGCGATTTCAACTTTCATGTTGATGTGGCAGATGACCCGCGACGCATTGACGTTCTAACATCGTAGATCTTCCACCATATGATAAACTTGTTCATGAGCCAACTCACATCAGCGGCCATCCCCCATACCCAACTTGATCTTGTTGATATGTAGAAAGGATGATAGTCTCGTAAGCTCTCCAATTTGTTAAAGGCTTACCTCCGACCATGTCGCAGTAAAAATGCTCCGTCAAATCACTCGCCCTGGGCCAAGCAGTAAACGCCATAAAATCACGGCTAATTCGCAAGATCGACCAACAAGCATTTCTGTCAAGATGTTCAGTCTTCGTTACAGTCAATTTGTCATTACTGACTTGAACTCCGCAGTTAGCGAATATAACAACGGTCTGTCAAAAATTCTTGGACAACTAAACAAGCGCCGGAGAAAGAGCGTACGGTAATACTCAGTCCACATGCCCAATGGTATAATGAGTCCCTTCGCCATTGCAAAGATAAAAAAACGGAGACGCCTTGAGCGGAGGAAATGGCAAATCTGTCTCACCTGTCAGACAAAGCAAGAATATACAACGATCATTGAATCAATATCGTTCTCTGCTTATCAAGTCAAAGACCCGATGTTTCATACCAACCAGATCGCTGAAGCCAATCAACGCGATCTTTTTCGTGTTCTCGGACAAACTATCTTTCCAAAGGCAAATGTACTCTTCCTGTACATGACAATCCAAAGGAGTTGGCTGTGATTCATTTGGCTCAATTTTCAAGGCATAGGTCGACAAATTGCCACAACGCAGACTTGAAGATCCAATGCACCTCGCTCTCCGTTGTAAATAATGAGACGGCACTACCCTTCAGTGAGTTCGAACGGTAACAGAAGAGACAGTTCTAGCAGCATAAATAAAAAGCCCGCTTCAAATCACCTCATGTCATGTGATCCTCTTACCTGTAGACACTTTTCAAACAATTGTCTCAATGAAACAGCCTCCCGGCGATCACCCAAGATTGTAAACAGTCGCTCTCCTCAGGATCATTCAAAGATCGGAAATGCGCTAGGATCATTGCCGCTCTTGGAAGAACCGGACTTAGACGGTTAAACGTTCTTGGCAATTAGTCCAATTCGAACCTCCCTTTTAGGGAAAGTTATCGAAAGAATTGCCTGTTGCAGCAGTTGCAAACTTACCTAAGTAAGAACAATATTTATGGCCCGATGCAGTCGCATATCGCCATTCCATAGCGTGATGTGAAACAGACGCTACTGACGGTCAATAATGATATCTGCGTTCTCTCGACAACCGGAAAGAGACGTTATTAGTCTTGCTTGACTTCAGTGCTGCGTTTGATCTGATTGATCACATTCAACTTCTTGATTGCTTTACCATACGCTATGGGGTGGAAGGAAATGTATGGCGTTGGGGATTATCATCATACCTCAGTGGTAGTAGAACGCAATAGGTGCCATTGGTTGATGTCCTTTCTGACCCTGTTAATCTAAATGTGGTGTGCCAAAAGGTCGGTAGCAAGGACCATTGGCCCTTCACTTTGTTCAGGGTCGCTTCAAGCTATCATCAAATCACTGGTTCTTGATGGTGTCTATATGCTGATGAACACCGCTAATCTTCATTTCTCACCTGATGTATCGCCAGCTAGCAATCAGAAGGATCGAAAAGCTTGTATTGCCGACATTCGTGCATGGTGCAATTGAATAACCTTGTCTAAATGACAGCGCAAGACAGCAGCTTATGTACTTCACATCCAATTTCGTCACTTCTCAATGGTCACCTTCCATAAAGATTGGCGACACCATAATCCATCCTTAACAACGGAGCCGAAATCTCGGGTTTTTGGATTCCAAGATGGACAGGCTTTCTCACGTCAACAACATGTGTAAGAGTGCCATGTTCGGCATCAGAAAGACGGTTCAATGGCGGCATTATCTCTCTCATGACACCACCTTAAAGATGGTCCCATTCCTTTGTGACGGCCAAGTTAGATTCATTGCAAACTCACTGCTGTTGGATTTGCCAGATAAAGAAGTAATGAAAGTGCAACGGGATTCAAAATACAGCAGCACGACTTGTCCTACGAACTTCACGACATGAGCACATAACACCAATGACTAAAAGCACTTCACTGGCTTCCCGTTCGTCAGCGAATCTCCTACAAAATAACTCTTGTTGACCTTATTAAAGCTCTTCAGGATTGCTCCTGTATTTATCTCCGATCTTATTCAGCGATATGTGCCTGCCAGAACCGTGAGACATCGGGCGTTCCAACTCTCGCTTAGTTGTTGTCTAGGTCATCGACAAAATTTCTATGGTGACAGGTCTACGCAATAGCACGGCGAAGTTATGAACAATCGCCAGATCATATCACCAAGCACATACCATAGCAATATCAAGTCGCCGTGAAAACCCACTTGTTATGCCAACATTTTATCTAAGATGGTTATTTTCGCTGTATTTTTTATTACAATATGATCACTATTAATATGTTTCCATAATTGTAATGTAATTGGAATCTTGTATCGCGCTTATGCAACTTTGTTTCAGCCCTGGTTTTTTGTTTATGTATATGCCTGATGCTGAAGATCATGGATAAGATGATGGTGCTGGCAACCTCTCTCCCTTCAGGGTTATATAGGGCCGTATAATGTACAATTGTGAATTTACTAATGTTTTTTACCATGTGTCGCGTTTACGATGTTCGTTGTATCGCACATTTTTAAATTTCCATTCCCCCTCCAAACCCTGTTTTATTTTTTATATATGCCTGATGTGAAGATCATGGCTGAGGGATGATGTGATGGAACCTCTCTTCCCTCCAGGGTAGGTGTGCTATATTTTCATGTGTTTAAATATAATTTGTATTTTCCTGAATTCTCGCTGTACCACGTGTCGCGTTTTTAAAATTATTCATTGCATCCAGTGCTGCTGCTACGGTACTTGTGGAATCGGTGGACCTTTTAATGACCTGTGACTTATCATGAACGATAACGGGGAATGCTGTTCTTTTAAATTATTTTTGTTATGCTTAGCCACATTATGGTTCCTGTTTGTGCTTTTAAATATTTTGCTGTTAAAATAAACGTTTCATTCATAATTCTTGCGGCTATATATGGTTAATGTCGTTGTTTTTGAACAGCTTTCATTTTTCATACAAGCTTTATGTACCTTGTTATAATTATGCTTCATCTGTATTATTTATAGATTCTGTGTAGGTTCTGGTTTAAAAACATTAGTTTGGGTTATAGAATCATGTGAGGTGTATTGTTATAGGTTTTTATGTAAGGTTGAGGTTTATGCGACATGTAGAAGGCGCTTATACAAATTCTGTTATTATTATATTATTATATTTGGGAATATACTATAGTAAATAAAATAAAACTAAATGTGGAAATTATATAGCGCCGTATACAATTAAAGGATCAAAGCGCATTTTTACATTTATCCCGCTGTCACTAGGGGAGTAAGTCACATTTTTACCATATTGTAAAATTCGGCAGCCAATATAACGGCGCACCGGATGACTACCCTAACAGCTCCCAATTTAAACCTGGGGCCCTGGGGTGAAGTGAGGTGCAGTGACGATTACAGTGCCTGCCCAGAGGGATAAACACGTTAGCCACGGCGCCGCCCCGGTGGGGGCTCGAACTCACAAACTAAACGTACAACGATCAGAGTCCTGAACCCTTTTCCACGGGACCCCACAGTGTGTTTGAGACCCTTCCGCATTATCACAAAAGGAACTCCGGGGGGAGGAGCCATTGATTGTCACCCAATGGGGCCGTCATCTTAAAGACGTTCTAACAGGTGCATGTATTGTCTTATCCGCATGCTTGGATGAACAATTAATCCCATTCAACATAGTTACTACTGTTGTTCAATTTTAACTTAGAAGTTCGGTTTTTGTTAGTAACAAAAATATACGTTTTGAAAAAAAAAAGGTGTCAGAAAGAAAGTGTTATTCATCGTTAGACCCAACAAGATCGCTGGGTTTCAAACTTAAAAAAAGATTGCTTTTGGGGATTTTTACGTCATTTATAGAGGGTATGCGTTCACTGACATGTTATTAGTGTTGTGGATGGAAACTTGGATATCTAGTTTGTATTGCATAAAGTTCGGATTCGGATTTTATCCTGTTGAACTAGGTTCGGCATTATCCATTATTTAGGGGCGGGACAATATTATTCACCGTGAATCATATCCTCCGAAATTCTATAGTAGTCGATTGGAACATGTCCTCTATGCTGTGTTTTGTAGTATCCCATCGGCGGGCTAGGGGAAAAACAAGTGTAAACTCAGGAATTAAGTATTAAACATCATAAATCTCGTTCAACAAATAAACTGGCACATTTCTGAAAAGGAATAAAATGTCACTTCAATGTCATTTCCCCAATATCAGCGACTAGTGGATACACATAGCAACTTCAGCCAATAATAGGAGTTAGAGATATTCAATCACCGGCCCGGGTATATGCGGTTGTAGAAAAACACTTCAATTCCCTTTCAATCTGGGAAGTGAAGAGACCATTGTTATATTGTCGAGCATTTGAAAAGATTTCAGCTGTTTTCGCTCTCCAATTTAGACTGCGTACTTTCAGGGACAATAAATGATTAAACCTCAGTACAGATAAATATAAATAAATATTGGCAGCTCTATGTGCGTGTTCAATCCCCCTTTGGCCATATTTCATCATTTATTAGAAAAGATAGAAAAATGTGACCAAACATCATGAGAGAATGTTGCTGGGCAAAGCTTTGACCCCCCCCCCCTAACAACTTTGTGCAGAACCACCAAATCCCCCCAGTAACTTATTGATTAACTTCATTTCTATTCAATTACCGCGTTTTTTTCAGAAGAAAAGAAGAAAATTAGTTGTCAACGACCTATATTATAATGTCACTGGTTAGTTATTGTGAGAGAGACGGGTACCGTGGGCACTCAACCGGAATCGTGGAGGTCCGGTCAACACCTGGATATAACAATGGCCCGACATACCCGGCCCATTGTAATATCTTTAGCTCAGTGGGTAGCTGAAGCTATATACATATCCATGGTCTCTGATATTGGGAAAAAGAATTTGGGGTGACATTTTATATATTTTTGAGAAAATGGCCAGTTTATTGCGGGAGGAAACAGACGGTTATGTGATCGTAATATTTATTATGAATTTACATGGTTTGTCCCTTACCCCCCCCAGATGGGGACTTGGTATTTGGTCAACGTCCCTGGTCTATAGTCGATCCCAACCTCATATGCCCGTCCCTCTATAGTTTGGGCTGCCGACAATTATAGAAAATACCGGGTGAACACTTCCCAGCCTATAATCGGTCGTCACCATACGGTAGTTCCCCCTAACCCCGGATAATAATAAGCACGATCAACATAGGTTTGACTACCGCGTCCCCCCGAAGTAAAATTTGGACTGAGCACAAAAAGAATGTTGGTCGTACATTTGCAAACTTTTCCATGAAACGTAAAACCATGATGCATAGGCTATAGGCTCATATCGTATAGTACTCGACCCCCCCAGTTCAAAAATTGTGAGGCATTCAGTAATAATCGTCGAGCGTCTGATTCCGATTCAATGTCCCTCGTTCAGACCCGCCGCCGCCATGACCGCGATCTTGATTTATGTCAATATCAACCAATAGTCCTCCTCCAGTAGGAAGGGAGGTCTTCATTCCCAATAACATGTTTTATTGTAGTTTCCATCTATTGCGGAGGGGACTTTTTTTAGCGCTTCCTCGAACAGGTTTTTGACAGATTTTAGTTTAACGTCCTTGTTTTGTTTGCAAAATAAGCTTTCCTATTGATGACCAACATGAGTTTCTATTGGGTAAGCTGGGTGAAAGGAGGAGACGAACTATTTCATGACAGATGGCTTCTGGCCAGATTAATTATCGTAGTTACCTGTTCGCCCCTAGTTGGGGGGGGCTTATGTTATTGGAATGAGATTGTTAGATCATTTTTCTGTTGCATTTGTCGAAAATTTGACATTTTGGGGGGAAAGCCAACTCTGCATTTCTGCCTTCGTACTGTTCATATTTGGTATTCAAATGCACCTGCATAAAGTAAGGAAAAACCCCCCAATAGCGATGGCCTCCCCCCTGACCTTCTTTACCCCCCCCATCCAACATGGTCTGCCATCCCCGCCTAATTATGCGACTCTCATTTATATCTCTAAGACGATTTTCTCACCCCCCCACAATCCAATGATCAGCTCTGTGACACCGCTTTATTATTGCCCTCATACATCAGAGCTTCCCTCTACCTCCACGGCACCAACTGTCTGGGGGACATATGAGGTTGGAGATACTA
The DNA here is from genome assembly GCA_023653785.1 of Ophioderma brevispina. Taxonomy (NCBI): domain Eukaryota; kingdom Metazoa; phylum Echinodermata; class Ophiuroidea; order Amphilepidida; family Ophiodermatidae; genus Ophioderma; species Ophioderma brevispina. Next base: position 87,853 of record JAMKCH010018338.1, read on the forward strand.
TAAGCCCTAAAACCTAATGGACCAAACCTTTATTCGCTCATTTCAAACCCCCCCCCCAAATGAGGGTGATAAGCCCAGATTTTAATAAACGTGAAGTTGAAATTGAACCCATTCCGTTCGTCATATAAAAAACGAGTTAGGTCCAAAGATACCCAACAACATTCTTTTCATGATTTATTCTCGAAAGTAAGCTAGTTTTGAGTGCCCATATAAAAACCAGACAGCTTAATTGGACCAAACCGAGCCCGTGATCACATTAAATGTTTTTCTTTTACTGCCAGGGTACATTTTATGACACTACAGGGAATTAAGGCACATGTTTAGCGTGATTGGTAGTGCGTATATTTTGCACTGTATTCTCCATATCTTAGATCCGACGTGGACTAAGTGTTGTCAGCGATAACTTCCAATAAATTGCTGATAACAAAATAGATTATATTTTATTAGTCAGTACAGTCTTGTAAGTATTGCACATACTAATTGTAGTAGTATGAATTATTTATGCTCTCTATAATGTAAAAGAGTGGAAAGCTCTAGTTAAGGAATTTAAAACAACGAGTAAAAGTAAATTTCAAAGAGTAATGAGTGGACTGAGGGACCGTCTTAAACGACCATTCATTCCTTTCAACAGACTGCGGCGATCCGAATTTAGGTCAAGCTCTCTTATACGCACAAATGTCGTTTCTTTTAATGAATATCGATAGGTGTGGTTCACAGAACGGATTAAATCGTATGAACGGCAATCGATCTTAACGTGAGGCTATGAAACAAATGTTGACTCCAATCCCACGCCACGTAACTTGCATGGATTAGCATACAATCTCTCAGAATGAAGGAATCGTCAGAAAATGTTAATGCAAGTTGAGAAGTTTGCCCCTACTAAGGCTTACATGCTGAATAAGGTTTCAAAGATCATCCTGGAGTTGAATGTTTCAAAATCAAAATGTCGTCGCTGGGCGGGAAAAGTCTCATATGTAACTCCTGACGTCAAATGCAAAACCACATGTAAAAAGTGGGACCGTGCTAAACCCTCATATGGCCATCACATCAGGTTCTAGTCCGAATTCAAGCCAAATATGATAGTTAAACTAGACGCCACAGTTGTGTTTCAGCAAACCGGGGAGTATATTCGCATGTGACATGGAACATGTGGACCTTAGATCTATGTGGTCGAGATGTGAATATAAAAAACAGGTTAGCCGAACTTAAACGGTGGTAGCTAGATAGAGCGAAAACGGCACCGGAACGGACAATCAAACAAAAGCGGCAACAGTTCTAGCGAGCAAGAGTGCACTTACTGCATGAACGATATCGAGGGCGGGGGGGGGAGGACATAAATGGGGGGGGGGGCGAGGAAGGAGCTACTAGTTCAGGCAAAAATCTGGTAATACTAATTACTCCTTTTAAAAACACAGCGCCAACATGTTTTAGGCGATATTTTGCCGACTATTGAGAATTAGGAAGTAAAATTGGTGTCACATGAAAGCTGTGAATTGCTGATGATATAATATCGAAAAGCGGTAAGATTTGGTTCATTTACAAACCAAATCAGTAAGTAGACCGACGCCACCTATATCGTACGCGGTCTAGAAGACGACGTTCGTAATGCAGACTATACTGTGTTATAGTATAGGCGTTCAATGGTGAAACTGGCAATAGTAGAATGGATTTTGAGGCCATTTTGCGTTGTGACGAGCTGGTTTTGTTACTTCAATCAAGTCTGATGTCTTTTGCACATGCAAATTAATTTGGCTGAAAATATTGCCATTTTGAAGAAACGGTGCGCAAATCCGCTTGGAGATATAAAATCACGATATGATCCCAAATGACCCCGTCCCACCAGTGATCGCAAATCTATGACAAATATAGACACTGGTCCATAGGCGAGGCATGCGCATGATTAGTGACGTCTCAGAGCGCCATCTTTGTTGGAAGAAATCGGAAGAACGAAGAATCTCGGCTTAGCCTTGCTTCGCACACGGCTAAGTAAAACCAGGTTGCGCTTTAACCTGTAGCTACTAATAGAGCGCAAACCCACCGGACGTTAATCTAACAAATGCGGCAACAGTTTCTTTCTAGCGACTGTGAGTGCTTACTAGCATGAATATTCGTGTTTGTGTTTGGGTGGGTGTGGGGGGGGGGGGTGAGGCCTTACATGGGGGGGGGGCACATCAAAAGGCATATCAGGGGGACACGGGCTATAAGCGCCAAGATTGAGCCCTGCGGCGCTGTGCGTTTTCCATTTTTTTTGGAGTTTTTTTTACGGGGTGGCCCCATACATTAATGTTTGCCCCCCCTGTAGCCTGGAACTTTGACCTCTGAGGAATAAGGAACGAGATACCCCAAAAGGCACATCAGGGGACCCAAGGGCTAATAAAGGCTGCACAATTGGGGCCCTGAGGCACCGTGGGCACTGAGTTATAAATGTCCTTAGATTTTAACATTTGGCCCCCTGTAGGCATTAACCTTTGACTCTGGGGTCGAGATACCCAAAAGGCACCTGTAGCCCAGGGCTATAAGCTATAAGTTTGGGCCCCGAGATGCCTATGCGTTTTGAGTGATGGAGTCGATTGTAAGCGTCTTACGAAAAAAGGAAATCCACAACACGAGAAGAAACTAAACACTAGACCGCACAGTTGTGTTTAGCCAACACGGGTATATTCGCATGTGGCATGCAGAAGAGAAACCGTTGAACTCTGGGGCGAGATATTCAAAAAACGCCCCACATCAGAGCCAAGGGCTATAAGACCACCAACTTTGCGGCTATGAAGCTGCTGTGGTTATTGGAGTTATGAGTGGCCCCCTACATTTTAACGGTTGGCCCCCTGTGGCCTTGAGCTTTGACCGCTGGGATCGAGATAACCAAAAGGCACATCAGGCATCCAAGGGCTATCAGCCTGCAACATATGGGCCCTGAGGCTGATGTGGGTCTTGAGTTATGGGGGGCCCTATTTTTTAAACAGTTGGGCCCCTGGGCCCTTGAACTTTGAACTCTGGGGATCGGATTACCAAACGGCAACATCAAGCGTCAAGGGCTATAAGCCTGCCAGATTTGGGCCCTGAGGGGCTCTCCTGCTTTGATGTGGTTCTTGAGTTAGGGGTGCGCCTCACATTTTAACGTTTGGCCCCCTGTAGCCCTTGAACTTGGACCTCTGGGATCGAGATACCCAAAAGGGCACTCGGGGTCCAAGGGCTAATCAGCTGCAGATTTGAGACCTGAGGATGCTGTGGGTCGTGCGTTATGGGTGGCCCCCTATATTTTAACGTTTGGCCCCCCGTAGCCCTGAACTTCGAACTTGGGATCGAGATACCAAAAAAGGTACATCAGGGGTCCAAGGGCTATCAGCCTGTAAAATTTGGGCTATGAGGCTGCTCTGGTTATGTGTTATTAGGTGGCCCCTAGATTTTAAAATTTGGGCCCCCTGTAGCCCATGACCTTGACCTCTTGGGTCGAGATACCGAAAAGGCACAACAGGGGCACAGGCTATCATCCCTACCATGTTTGGGCCCCGAGGCTGTTATGGTTCCTTGAGTTATGGGTGTTCGTGTAAGAGTCTTTAGAGGAGAAGGAGAAGGAGAAGAGGAGGAAGGAAACTAGGACGCCACAGTTGTGTTTAGAAAACATGGGTATATTCGCATTGTGACAAGGCGTAGGTGGACCTAGATCTCTGTGGTAGAGATTCCAAAAGTGCAGCAGGAGGCCCAGGAAGGTATCAGTATACCAAGTTGGGGCTCTGAGGCTGCTGTCACAGTGGTTCTTGAGTTATGGGCGGCCCCATACATTTTAACGCTTGGCACCCTGTGGCCCTTGAACTTTAACCTCTGGGAGCGAGATACCCAAACGCACATCAGGGGTCCAAGCTATAAGCCTGCAAGATTTGAGCCATGAGACTGCTTTCGTTCTCGAGTTACGGGTGGCCCTTACATTTTAACGTTTGGCCCTGTAAGCCCCTGAACTTTGACCTCTGGATCGAGATACCCAAAATGAACCACATGAGGTCGAAGGCTATAAGCCTGCAAAATTGGAGCCGGAGGCTACTGTGTTCTTGAGTTATGGGTGGGCCCCCTATATTTAAGTGTGCCCCTGTAGCCCTGAACTTTGACCTCTGGCATCGAGATCTCCCAAAAGTCACATCAGAGGCCCATGTGCTATCAGTTACAACAGTTTAGGCTTGAGACGCTCTGGTTCTTGAAGTATTGGATTGGCCCCTACATTTTAACGTTTGGCCCCCCCTGTAGCCCTTGAACTTTGACCTCTGGGATCGAGATACCAAAAGGCACATCAGGGGTCCAAGGTCTATCAGCCTGCAAGATTTGAACCATGAGGCTGCTGTGGTTCTTGAGTTGTGGGGTGACCCCCTACATTTTAACGTTTGTCACCCTGTAGCCCTTGACTTCGGCTCTGGGATCGAGATACCAAAAAGGCAATCAGGGTCCAAGGGCTATCAGCCTGCACAATTTGGGCTCTGAGGCTACTATGGTTCTATTGTTATAGGTGTCTTCTATATTTTAACATTTGGCCCCCTGTGGCCCTGACTTTGACCTCTGGGGTCGAGATACCCAAAAAGCAACAAACATCAGGGGCCCAGGGCTATCAGGGCTATCGCCTACCAGGTTTGGCCCCGAGGCTGCTATGTTCTGAGTTTATGAGTGTCCGTGGCAAGCGTCTGAGGAGGAGGAGAAGGAGAAGACGAGAAGGAAACTAAACAGCACAAGCCCAATATATTCGCATGTTATACATGCGAATAAAACTTAAACAGCACGAGCACAATATATTCGCATGTTATACATGCGAATACTAATCATATGCAGTTATTCAGAATCACTCTGGAGTAAATAATTATCTAAATATATTTAAAAGGAAACTTCTTGTGCAAGGGCATTGGCAGCAAATTATAAGTTTTGGGTCTCCCAAAAATGTTACATTTGAGGTTTGGTCATTTACCGTTTTACTACATGAGAATGTTTTGCTTTTAAAGGTGAAAGGCACCATATGAGGTTTTTTCCCGTCCAGCGGAATTGATTATCGCTTATTAACCCACGACACTTCAGAATGCAGCTCCTTCGGGGGGGTAATGATTATGAATCTCCCAAAGACCACGAACACCGCTGTGCTTTGTACTGGAACTAAAATGATGGGTCGTATATGCAACAAAGATTTCTGTTAAAAATGATTAATACGAGGAAGTGTTGACGCCACTACTGTAAAGGCAAATGACCATTCTGAAATTTACACCGGGCATGATGTTGAACAGTTTTGCAATTTCTCTCAATACACTTAGGCAAATCTTTTCACAATTGCGTGGCGATCACCATTCACCACCGAATTCGTTAAAGCTCTTTAGTCTTTTGAAATTGATTCCAAGAATCATGTCTTATATTCATAAAATCGTAACAAGGGAATATTTAATATAAGTTTTGGCAGTTATTTCAAATATCGGTGTATTTAATTTTCCGTAAAGTTTTGGTTCATCAATGTTGTTGTTTTTTACTTTTTAACATCAATTTCGTTTTAGGTTGATTTCAAATGAAATGAATTACGTGCCTTTAATGTGTGAACTTTTTCGTCCAAATACAGGTTTAATTTGTTTTTTATCAAGAGGGCTTCACCTGTTAACCCATAACTGGTTCAAAACACGAAATAACACTATACCAGCGCGATGCACCGTAGTAGATAATGATATCACATAGTCAGTAATCATTCCTTAAGAATGTTAGACAATTCTGTATGTACTTTTTTGTAACGTCTCCATTCAGATGTCTTAAAATTCTGAAGCAACTTCAAAGTCAGCTTTTCATTCGTTTAAAAAAACTATTTACTAAATTTCAATACTATATCGCCACAGGCCTTACGAATCCTATCGGCGGTAGCCGGGGTCTCCAGTGAGAACACGCCTGTTTTTCCTGCATCTGCTCTAGCTGATTGGATAGCATCTTGAATGGCCAAGTGGACAGAGCTGGCGAGACAAAGAGCTGGTTCACCAATGCCCTGGTTGTAATAGATAAAGCAGCAGAAAAACAAAAGCATTAAAGAATGAAATTGACGGCTTTGTTCCGGTGTAAAGGAGATATGGTCCGGCAGGAGCCATAGTCCGGAGTTCTATAGACGACAACGAGAAAGCGTGAAACTAATGTTGCGTAGAGAGTTCAAACTAAATCGAATGTCCTATTCTTCACCGTTGTAGTCGGACTCCGAGTCGGAGGACATAGTTCCTGCCACACCAGTTTTCTTAATCCAAGACTCATTAACCTCGTCTACGAAGGGGGGGGGGGGTGGGGGTGGTAACCACCCCCCCCCCCCTTCGGAAGAGTAGTACCAACATGCCTAACACAACACAGGAAACACAGGACACTTGATGTTTAGCATTACGACGTCATAAAGTTCGCATGTCAGCAAAACTGCCATTTCCATAGACACACGTGAAAATTCAATTTTTGCCCAAAAAGGTTAGGAAATCAGATTTTCATGCGGTTTTTGACTCTACTTGATGGGAAATGACTAGTTTTATTATAATGAACGCATTTTAGAGCTATAATAAGGTGTTTGAGTCGCTAAAATTGCGAAATATCAATTTTCCACCCTATATCCAGTAATTTTAGTACTTTCCTCAACATATGACGTCATGGTGACGTCATAATGGGGATGTTGTACTTATTTTGGTACCAATGGAAAGAAGAAACTCTAAAGCTATCCTGGTACCAAAATTTACAGGAATCGGGTATTCAGTAACGAAAATCATAGGGGGTGGTAACCACCCCCCCCCCCCTTCGGGAGTTTTGTACAAAAATGGCTCAGGTGACGAGGTTAAATGAAGTTGCTATTGGTTCCTGCGACTAAAATCCAAATACATTTACCCTCAAAAAAAAAAAAAAGAACTGAAGATACCATGTATGTACCATCCACTACAAAAGTTTGCTCCTCACCTTTGAAGAATAGACTGCTCTTGGATTAGGGCAATTCCTGAGGAGCTTCACGTTGAACTGAGCTGGAATGTCTCTCGCACACGGAATCTTGTAGTTGTGAGGACCATTGGTTATAAGGGAGCCATCTTTGGCCCAAAGAAGTTCTTCAAGTGCGAAATAGCCATATCCCATGATAAAAGCACCTTCGATCTGTCAATGCATTTTGAAAATATAGATATTGATTCTTACAGGACATACCGCTAGGTTTCTTGAATTCATTAAGACATTTAAAGGATTTTAAAAATATGTTACGATTGATAACACGTCTATTTAATATATCATGTCTACCGTGCCTAATGGTTTTCTTACTGTAAACATGGTAAAGGAAATGTGTATTATGGAATGAGAATCTACCGCCTGTTTCAAAAAATGATACTATCGAAATATGTTTTCAATATTAAATCTCAGACGTGTTGTATATCACATTAAAGAGAAAAGACCAGGCTTTCCAAAACTTTTTGTTTCATCTCATTTGCTTGTTTCAATCGAGAGATAACTCCAGTTTATTGCAGAGCACAAATATCGAGTTTGTGCCACTTCCTGGGCGAAAGAATTAGTTTTTGAAAGATTTGAAATTCTTCAAAAAGCGATTACCTTCATAAACAAACTTTAAAAGATGCAAAAACAGTAATTTAATGGTGGAAATTATCTTCAGTAAGTACTGGCTTTCAGATAAAGCGTATAACATTCGACATTCCGTTGTTTGTTAGAAGATAATCATCACCGTAGAGCAACTTGGAGGAGAGAGTTGTTATGGTCTTGATGTACCATGAAAAGTCCTAGCGACACCTTGATACTTTTTCTTACAAATTCAAATTTTATTGACTTCAACAATTAGTTAATGCACAAAATAGTGCAATATTTTTTAAACCATATCTTTGGATTTGGAGTGTTTACTGTGGTTGCAATTATATTCATTCTGGCATGATTTTAACAGATACCAATTTTGTAATAAATTCAAAAGGTCCATTTTATTGACGTGCAATAAAATTTATATTTGATTATTATTTATCAAAAGAAAATATTTATCGTTGAATTTATTATGTTGACTGTTAAAGCTTGTGTCGAGAAAACTTCCTTTGTGTACTTTAATTTGTGTTTTATTTCTTTTACCCAAGTGAACTTAATGAACTTCAAGACAGCATGGCATACGACTCGAAACAACTGTCCATCCATAAAATTGACACAAAATCGATTTTGGTGCATCGCACTAAATTGGTTATATCTCTGAATTGACAGTAGCAAATAAGATGAAACAAACACTATTGGAAAACCACTCTTTGTTCTTTCATAATATCCTAAGTAAGAATGACTTACTTTGAAATTTCATATTTAACCATTTTTTTCTTAACATAGCACATTATAGTGACCATAAAAATGACATCTGGTTTGACCAAGTGCTATTTACAATTCCCGCTACTGTATGGATAAATTATGTGGCAATCCTTGGTTTAGGGGATTTATTATTTCACTATATAGCTGTCATATGAACCTTCATACGGCAGCTATAAGGTGAAATAACCCCAAAAACCAAGGATTGCGAATTATACGTTTTAGGGGATATATGGTGATGTAATGAATAAGAGCGTCCTACGAAGAAAAGTCCCACTAGCCATCTGTAGTGTTCGCTTTTGTGTGCTGCACGCAACATTTTTTCAGCCCTTTATTACTCAACAGCCTCCTTTGCAAAGTCGGGGTTTATTCCTAAAAAAATGAATTTCCCCTATCCTACAGTTACGACCTTTAGAAAACCGGGCTTATGCAGATGCGGTGTAGCTCGGTCTATACTTAACCGATTGGAATGATCTTTGCAGCAAATTAAAGATAATGAAATAAGCTTTCCGCAGATACCACATATGTTAGATATATATTATTTAAAATTCAAAATAGCGGACACAATCAGGGCCAAGTTTTTTTTTTGACTCACCCTGTACAATATTAAGGGGACACATCCAGAAATTCACGGAAGCCTAGGCGAGCTCCCCACGAAACACGGAGGGAGCATGTGCAGCACTCAGAGTAAATCGTGAGGTCGAGCCCCATTGCAGTCAACGTGTCTGTGTCCCGGGGCAAGATACTTTTAAAACTAAATAAGTTAACGCACGCGCGTTTTAGCCAACATCGCTGAACGATGCTTTGGACATTTGTAATTTTAATACTAGTATTCACCATGTCATTGGAATGTTTGACCACACCACATCACGCCAAGACGATTTGGAATACAAAATGTTCTACATATTGTACAACCCCATACCAAATAACAAACTCTGGAAACAATAATTATATACAGAACAACTATTACTAGCCATAAACCCTAAAGGGTCCAGATTTATTTTGATATTAGTGTATTCAAATTTTCTTATTCAATACTTATGTGTGTATCTATAATAATGTTAGGTTTAAGTTGGTGAGTTCCCCTTTTTTTTTTCTAAATATTTTGTATTTTGTTAAAATTTGGAGAATGCAAATTAACTTATTTTGTATGTAGGAGTGCTGTGTGTAATGGTGAAATATGAATGGTAGAGTGCAAAATGCCATTTGGTAGTGTGCATGCAGGGGGAGTAAGCAAATTCTAGTCTAGTTTGGGTGTAAATGTATTCACTCTGTAAACCTGTAGACAATTTTGTTATTAGATTTTGAATAACGTTTTGTATTGTCCAATTGTTTGTATTTGTGACATGTGAGGTGGAATAAAAAAAACCTATACAAGTATAGGTAATTGCATTTACACCAAAATTGCATTACTGGTCTATCAATATTCAGGGCACTGCACAGCTGTTTGTAAGTCCATTTTATTATATGTGTCAATACTAGAACAAATCCATTACGAAAAACAGCGACACGGTTTTTTGTTACAACTGATCCTGATTTTCTATTCCTCCAGCTACATCCTGTGTAAATTTACGAAACTTCATTCCATTGGGGTCAACATGATTTTCTTTAAAATACTCGTGCATTTTCCCACGCGTGTGACCTTTGACCAGAACAGATTTGTTCTGTGCTAAGGTCAGTGATCCGTTTGACCAAATTTGGTGGTCATAGGGCATTTCTGTGCAAGTTGACCTCTAGATGACCTTTGACCTTTTGTGTCATTCTAACACCACAGGCCTCCTTCATGCCAAATATCAGCCCCGTATGTCAAAAGATAACGAAATGCATAGCTGGACAGACAGATGCATTTTATAGTCGATTCAACCCATCGTGTGACCTCTAGTACTTTTTCCGAAGGTGTGGGCGTTGAATGAGGGGCATGTGCAGTGGGTGGAAATTAAAATTCCACGCCAAATCTATTGAAACAGGTAGTCCGATAGCAGAGTTCCTATTCCTATTTTAATTTCTACTAGTTTTTACAGGAATAACCCCTCTTGCTTGGTCCACTTCAGTTGCCAATATTATGTCGCCAGTGACTTATTTTTTATAAAAACAATTTGCATATGTTCAAACAGCTGTAACGGAGAATGAGGGCAAAACCGGGGGCGATTTCTTCGAAACATCGAAAAGGCTGCTGAACGAAGTCGTGCTTTTCTATACGGTTAAAATATATATTTAATGTAATATCAAGCTGACAAGCTCACGATCACTGCTTGCGTGTGAAAGCAAGTACATACTAAATCGCATCAGGGGAGCTATGTAGGCGCATGGTGTATTATAGCTGACCTTCTTCACCAGATGTGTGCGTGAGACGCGAACAATTAATATTTTGTCCTGGTGTGGGCATTCGTACATTTATGTATGTGTCCTACCAGAAAAAAGTCATTCTCTTTGAGCACGTGAGTCTACATGGTTTTGTCAATACTAAATTTAGAATACCTGGCCGACGTCAAGAGCTGGATTTAGACTCTTCCCAACATCCATGACAATATCTGTACGTAACAACCGATGGTTGCCTGTGAGACAGTCTACCCGTACCTCGCTGCAAGCTACTCCAAAGGTGGAATAGGCATATGGGCGGCCAGTTTGTTTCTCCAAGTTCCAGGTAATATTCGGAGTCCTTCAGGATAAATCATCATCAACATCATCGTTATTATCATTCGTCGTCGTCCCATCTCATTCGTCGTCTCATCGTTATTTTCACAAAAAAAGTTTCATGATAGTATAGATCAAATTGTATATTCTGTTTATTCACACGCGCATTCATTAAAATCTAAGTATAAAAAAATAAAACATCAGATAAAACATGCAAATAGTTGCCATGAACCCTGTGAAAATTCCATACAAAATATCTGTATAAATGCCACGCATAAACTTTGTCCAAACTATCTAATGCAAATTCTGCAAAGATGCTACTTACCTGTGAAATCCAATGGCAGAGAGGTTTACTTGATCCATGTAAGCTGCATTTACCTGCATTTTAACCAAATAATATGACAAAAGTAACAAAACTATAGTGAATTATGAAAATACAATTTCCTTCTTTTATGCATGTTTTGTGCATATTTGAATGACATGTGTTGATGTTTGGAGACGCATTAAGATGAGAGGAGATAGGAGTGGGAGAGAGGGAGGAGAGAAAGAGAGACAAGGGAAGACAAAACATCTTATTGTCCTAACTTCACTGGAAGCTGCTTCAATGCATTTTGAATATGCTTCGCGTTTCACCTTTTTTGGATCTTGGACCCACAGACAGGTCGTCATATACGTTTGTGTCTTACAAACATGATGGTACGGATAATATTATCACGAACGTGTTTCCCGTTTTACATGTTTTGAGCTTTTTTTATCCATTGGTCAGCACTTGAAGAGAAGTTACCGATGACTTTATTGATGGTTCTATAGAGATTAAGTACAGCGCTATAGCTGTTTACAAAAGGCGATCGGTAAACTGAATCTGACAGCATTGCAATACAATACAAGCAACATGAAACGTCCCACCGTCACGTGCACCTTCTCCGCGCAGTTAAAATACAAAATAAAACAAAACAAAACAAAAAATCGGGACGGGTACACAATATAGGGGTAATTACAAAGACAATAATGGCGTAGCTATGTGAAACATTTGAGCATGTTTCAAATTTACACCTTTTACCTTTGACTCAAAAGTAAAAGGTGTAAAAGGTGGCGGGAGTTTTGGCGTCTTCTCAAAGGCTACATAGTTGTCAAGTTTGATGTCATTAAGAACTACACTAACAAGTTATATCAAATTGTTAAGGTTTTGGTACTACTGGCCAGCTTTCATTATCTCACAGTGAACATTCAATCCTCACGTGTCATTATAGGACAGCAGAAGACACAAAGACCACGTAGCAATTTTAAGAAAGAAATCAAGTGTTGAATTTAGTTTCAAGTGGTATAGAGCTTGTAGTTACCCAATCGGCAAATTTCCCATCTGGATTCGCTTCTTTGTAAGGTGCCAATCGGTCAGCAATAATTTCACAAGCTTCCTGAAAATACAAGAAAAATAGGAATTTCAAACGATGTGCGGTGCAGTAGGGATGTACAAAATAAACACAAATTGTGAAAAAATGGAAGATCCTGTCTACATGCAGTCATATGTAGAAATAAATAATCTAAAGTTTTAAATCAATATTTAACTTCACACACACACGCACACAAGTACACACGCGCACACACACCCTCGCGAGCATGTGCGAATACACACACACACCCATAATCCACAAACGTGTCAGCACATATCCGCCCAAATTTATATACACCCTACGTCCGACCGAGGACGCGGTTCCACTGATGTCGTCGAAAGTATTGAGGCAAATAAACGATTTTCAGCTTTATTTCATTCTTTTCATTTGTGTAGGTTCACAGTGAAATAAATAAGTATGGGAAATAAATGACTTTGGACATCAATCGATTTAAGCAATATAGCACATTTTTTGCAAAAGAGCGCCCCCAACTTTTGCAAAATGTTGAGGATTTTTACAAGGTTGCATTGGTATTAATTGGTTAGCAAAAACTATACCTATGAATGGTTAAAGATCGGAAAAATGTCTATGTGTCGCAAACGAAGGACTTTTGTTATTAGAATGTTAAATCGGAGGATATACGAGAATATTCAACGATTTGGAAACGGCTTCCAATATGAAATGCCTGGGGAGAATAGCGCCCATGTACGTATCTACGCTTATAATTAGGTGTTTTATTGGTTCAGGCAAGTTCAAGTTAGAAGTAATTTTCTTGAAGGTGGACACTATGTCATCATACGGAGATAAACTAAAAACTTCTCGCTCTGCCGTTTTAAGACGATTGGATCCTAATTTCTAATGAAAAAAATCGTTAGTATTTATGATAAATACGTATTTGTTAGCATTCTTGTTGACTATGTAGTTTCTTAGACAATTACCAACAGTAACTGTGGCAAAATACAAATTTTTGAAATTGGGGGCGCTACTCCAAAAATGTTGATTTGTTTGCTATAATACCTAAGGATTTAAAGGAAATATGTAAGGTTCTGAATATTGGAAAATTGGTATGGATGGGAAAAAGCTTAAGTAACGAGATTACATAGAAATCAAAATAAGTTTGAAAAAGTGGCCAACATTTGTGGAGTTATTGCCCTTTTAATTTCCCGCCCAATCGCTTACTCGAAAACGATTCCGACCAAACAAATACAAACCGCAGGCAAATGGTGACGTCTAAGTGATGACCATCCATAATTGACGTCGTTGTGACCATCATATAGCAGTGTTGCCACTTCATAATAATTAAACACAACGAAATGACACATAAATTATGTCATTCTGTAACTTTTTTTCTAATTTTATTAGACTTTCATTAATCCATCAATAGTACAGTGTCAGCAATAACATTCGAGTCAACACGATGTTTTGTTTGGTCATCACTTTGACGTCAGAGTTGGGCGCTTTTGACAATGAAGCGTGGCGAAAAATCCCCCGCCCGTTTTCTTGTAGTGTCAAAAAAGCAAAATAAAATGCCTCTTATTTTGTTAATTTTACATCAAATTGTATTATTTTCGGGACTTCGTGATGTATGTACATATATTTTATGAAGTAAGTCAAACTGAGCTTGACAAAAATCTTGACATTCTTTAATTCAAATTACTTAAATGCCATTCCCCACATATCGCGTGCTATTGCTCGCGGCAGTAGGGTCAGTAGCCATTGGGCACTACATGGCTGCTGTTCTCTGCAACCTGCTTGTCAATGGTATGCTCAGCACACGAAAGCATGTGGATTCATTTTGGTATGAATACCTTGTCCCATCTCATCCTCCATGGTGAAAAGAAGTAGAGGATCCGTCGTATTTTGGACATAAGCATTAACTATAGCTTCAGCATGAAAATCACAACATAGTATTAAGTTACGGTACTAGGTATGAAGGACTAAATATAACACATCGCCTGACCAAAAATTGACCCGAGGGTCTCGGAATCTGTGTGAGCATAGCCACTGAATAGCGAGTATGTTGGTCCCGGCTTACTGTATTTTGCGAAACGACAGAACTCCAATTGGATTACACGCTTTATTTATTCCGTTATGCACGTTATCATGCATGACGGAATAAAAGCGTGTATGTAATCCATGGGCGTTTGTTGCGTTTCGCAAATACAGTAAGCCGTTGGTCCCATACTGCCTGATAGCGTTTTTATTTGGAACTTATGGTTTTAATTATTTTTTTCTAGTTTTTCGAGAGAAGCCGTCTCTGAATCTATAATAGCAGTTCCTATATAGGTCCCATACCCGACGGAATCTATTTTCCGGAGTTACCTACAATCTCGGTAAAAAATGTTGAGACCACTTTTATTGGCCTCCTAAAATGCCCCTCTCCCCCTGGACATTGTTGAATCCTGAATGTTGTTCTTGCCCCCTACAAGAAGCCTACATTGATTGGTGGGGTAGGGAGGGGTTTGCATGGCAGAGAATGCTCCAAAGCTCCCAACCCAAGTTAACATGATTTCCTATATATCTCTTTAAGGAGAACTATGGGAAAATAATCGAGGCAAAAAAAAGAGCGCCGTGTTCCAACCACATTTCGACTGAGATTGAAAGTAGTTTTCTGAAGAAGCGATTCTTGGTGCGCTGGGATGGCAGGGATGAGATCAAAAGTTAAAGATGTACTGTCTTCAGGTATATATTTGCCAGTTGTCCAACCTTCGCGTCATTTATAACTGAACAGGTATTACTGTCTGATATAAGCTGCCCCGTGCAAACCTATTACAACCGACAATTCTGAATACTTTTTGAATGAAGTAGCTATTTTGAATGTCATTTGAAAAGAGCGGATCAAACCATTGGGGTATAGTTGAAATGAAACGGACTTTGGAAATCCTGACCTGTGACATCGGGCAAGTGAATGGAACACAAAGCTATAAATTTTTAAATCAATGGAGTGTGGTGGTAACATCAATGTAGAAGCCACATGTTATTGTTTATTTCTTTCTTTCAACTTCCTGCATTAATAGATTTCCTTTTTAGTCTGTTGGCTTTGGTAAGACTTGATTAAAGGATATGATAGCCATGATTCTGATATTTGGAAAATTTGGTCTGGATGGAAAGCTTAAGTAACGTAGATTAATATAAATCAAAATAAGTTGAAAATTGGTCCACATTTGGTGAGTATTTTGCCCTTTTAATTCCCGCCAATAGCTTACTCGAAAAACGATTCCGACAAATGGTGACGTACAAAGTGTGACATCCCTTAATTCGTCGTTGTGACCATCATATAGCGAGTAGTGGTGCCACTTCATAAAATTAACACAACGAAAGAAACAAATAGTCATTCTGTAACTGTGTTTTCTAATTTTATTATTAATTTCATTTAAGCCATCAATATACAGTTGAAGCAATAACAATTCGAGTCAACACGATTTTTTGGTTATCACTTTTTTTTCTGACGTCACAAGTTGGGCGATTTTGATCAATGAAGCGTGGCGAAAAATCCGCCGTTTTCCGTTGTTCGTATGTCAAAAAAGCAAAAATTAAAATGCCTCTATTTTTTTTAAAATTTTATTATTTGTCATCAAATTGATATTTATTTTTCGGATTAAGAAGCATTCTTAACCCTTAGACTACAATCTTGGACAAAAGTGTTGGGGAACCTTGTTGAAAGTTTGCTCTTTTACACTTGCGTAATTCGTCAATTTTTGAAGGTATGAAATTAATTTTTTTGGTATCAAGCTTGAATCGTTTGCTATCTTAACACCCCCCCCTTCCCCACCAATCAAAGTTGAGTATGGTAAAGTACGTTTTCTGAAGAGCATCTTTGGTGCGTGATGGGCCCCAGGGGATGATGACCCCCTCAAAAGAAAGATGTAATGTCTTCAGGAATATATTTGCCAGGGTCCAACGATATCCCCCCTTTTGACCAACCTTCGGTCATTTATAATCTGAACAGGTAAACTGTCCTGTAAGTGTAAGTAAGATAAAACACAGAGAATAATTACACAGCTGTGTGAAAAAATCAACCTGTTTACTATGTAAAACAGAACTCACCATAATTTTTATTTGTAACAAGTAGTAAAACTTGTAAATGTAAACAATGTACCACATAATTAGTAAAAAGTGCACATAAAATATATGTATTATCAGTTGTGTAAACATGTACCAATCATTATGTAAAACTTAAAACACATAATTTATGTAATATTCTTGTCAGAATTATGTAAGTTATGTAACTATTGGTGTTAATCACTTGCTATTTATGGTAAATATTTGGAACTCAATTAGGTAATCTTTTACATATAAATTATGTAAATATTTGAAACATTAGTAAAAGCTTACAGTAAATTATGTAAACATGTGAACACAATTATGGAAAATTTTTACATACTCAGATGAAATTAGGGAAAAATAATTCACACAAATAGTCACACAGACACTTCGGTATATGACCAAGAATTCAACAAGTTATTCAGCTCAAAAAACAACCCACAGTATATAAGTGACCGACAATTTGGGCACCTTCCACGGGGTGAGAGGCGAGTTATTACAATGACAGCAGTATGCCTTGTTATAATACTTACAGTGGTAACACTGTGGTATAGTATGAGCCCACAACTTCATTGCAAACTGGGCTTACATAATCGCACGTACTTTATGAATACACGTACTGACCCTGTGTGTTCAACTGACTGAGAAGATTAAAGCGGACTTTAGTCATGACCCATCATCCTGAGAATTATAAGCAGCGCATATTCCCTGGTCTAAAATAATGATGATAGGTACACAAACGCATCGATACAGAGTTAGACATACGTTAATATAAGGCCCCAATACCCAAGACTCATGGGGACTACGCACTATCCAAGATCCTCCATTTGCAATTGTGCCGAGCTCGCTTGTGTCGTGACATGACTTCATATAATTTTAGCAAATTCGACTAACTTTTACCGCGCCATTACATATTGGTTTAAAAACCACATATGTAAATAGTTGGTTACATTATTTTATGTCTTTTGTTTTCTTTTTCCAAAAACGATGTGACAATTTTAAATAAAATAAGTAAATAATATAATGAATATGAAAATATGTAGTTAGAATTTTCACATAATGTTAGTCTGATACCGGTATATTTACCAGCGTTTACATAAAATATGTAATTTTCTACTAATCGGTTTTACCATATATATTTTTAAATCGTGTTTTCTGTGTGAAGCTGCCCATGCAAACCTATGACAACCTGACCAATTCTGGAATACCTTTTGACTTAATTGAAGAGCTATTTTGAATGTTCAATTTAAAAAAGAGCCGGGAACGAATTCCAGTGCGCCATTAGTGCTCGGCTAATGAAAGGCTTTGTTTAAATTGTGACTGTAAATCGGCAAGTGAATGGAATAACAAAAAGCTATAATCTTTTAAAATCAATGGAGTGTGGCTAGTGTACCATCATTGCAGAGGCCACATTTATTTTTTACTTACTTTCTTTCATGAAGATCAGCAGTGAGTGAGGTGAGTAGAGTAAATGTAATCAGGGACAGTTGATTGTAACATGGATGTAAATTTCAGAGTTACAATGGTAGGGTTAATCAACGTATTATTTTGTGGTGGCCTTTTTCAGTCCAATAATTCTATTGATATTTTCCTTGGTAAGTAGCCCCCTCTCCATGTACTAATGGAACGGCTTGTAACATGGTGGGAAGATCGATCTTGTGAGAAAATACACTATAGAGCACTGTACACAATTTCAGGTTGAACTTGTTTCGGGGGAGGGGGTCGATTTTAACGTACGGTAAGAATAGATGTGCCAACACTTTGTCCAAGATTGTAGTAGCGAGGGAATAGTTGGTGATCATTTGGATTAATAATATATTTCTTCATGTAATAAAGGCAGACGATGCGTTATACAATTGATACATGAACACAATAGAAACGATCAATATATGGTATTAAGTGAATGTGGCTATCAAAGCGGATGCTATAATCATGTAATTAACTACGGAAAGAAATTTCGCTACCCTGACCCCAACCGCCCTCGACAGACGCCTCCGGCGATCTTGTCACAGTTGACACAATTTTGAGAAGGAGACTTGGACCACGGACTTTAGCTTAGGGAGAGAGAAGGCACAATGTTTTGAAGACATTTTTTTTTACAGAATGTTAAAAAATAATTTTCTAACCAAACAAACCTGATGCATAAATCTAGGATAACCGCCAATGTTAAATTTCAAAGGAACGACTGCCAAACCACGCTTACTCCAGCGATTTGAGCTTACGAAAAATAACAAAGAAAATAAAGTATTATTACTGTTCTTTTTATACATGTGCTGATCATAATATGAATTTGCAAGTATGTTTCACATAAAATTTGAATTTGCTAAAGCAATCATGTATACAAAGTTACTTGATTTTCAGTTGTTGACGTTATTATTAATTATAATGATACGTGTTATTGCTCGCGCCCAGAAAGGGCGAGAGCTATAAGAGATATACTTCCAGAGAGACACCTGCGATTTTCCAATGTTGTGAACGAGGCTGAGATAATAACATATTTGAGATGTTTTCAGATACATAAATTTGTGACATACTGCTCGATATATAAACAATATCAATCGATAATAAGACCAATAATTATGAATAAGACTTCAATGCGATTTATTTTTGATAGATAGCATATTAATGGCTGAAAATATTTCGTTATGAACGAGGATTAGAAAATCACTTGATGGCGCTGTACCTCAAAATCGTCTATAGGCTCAGACAATGGCGGCCAAGACTCTTTCAATATAGCAACTCACCAAAACGAATCAAACAGTAATACAGCCATAATATAAAGCACACACCGATTTAGGCGCTTTGATGTGTTCGGTCAAAAGCCACATCCGTTACTCATACATAAAAAAATCAGAAATAACTAGTGCTTGGCAAACTCAGTGTATTTTGTCAATTTATCGTGGTGTTGGGGTATACCCCCGGGTATACCTCACTAGAAATAAGTCAAATAACCCTTACGGTGGGGTTGATTCTTCAGCTCCAACATGTTGTCTTATAAACAATGTTGTGCTTATAAATTCTCGCTTCTAACCTCTCAAAAAAATCAGATTTCGTCAAGATTTCGTCTAAAATTCAATTGAGATTTCTGCGCCATCGCGCGCCACGCCGCCTGTAAAATGCTTTATCAGAAATTAACAGCCTGAGAACAACAGTTTCAACAGTGTTTATGGTACAACAAGCCGTGCGCGAGTTCACATGGTGTATTAACAACCAACAGTACATGAGGGAAATGGAATGGAGTTTTGGTTTGTTTTTCATATACAATTTTGACACCAGTATTCCAATACAGAATTCATGGAGATCTGAAATCATGGTTGTCATTTTTAAAATGTGTCTTGGGGGTTTTATACGGGGGCAAAACCTGTGTACCAGGGGGTTAAACATAAAAGTGTTTAAATTGTTTAAATTTATACAGTTTGTTTGGCTGGCTCATTAAGTTTCTAAAAAAAGTTTTTAGTTTGCCATATTTACCGACTCTGTTGTTTTATACAATAGGGACTCAAGAAGTTTCAAGGTATATGGTCCGATTTTGTGATGAAACTGGTTTTAAATCGTCATTGGGTCTACTAAATAACAAAAAAGTAGAAATTTGTCACTTTCAAAGTGAGGACTTTAGGGATATGACTGGTGGTCTCCCCATAGACCCTGGGGACCAGCATATTTTGCCCTCTTAATTATATCAAAAACGTCAATGACACGCGACCTTTTAATTTTCGGCTTCTGTACAGTAAGACGAAACAATTTGGCACATTTTAGAACAAACCGATGGGAATCTGAATTTTACCCCAGTGTGACCTTGAACCTGTTTTACTTTAACTCCTGTTACTATAAACACCTCAGGTAGGGCAAACTATTACCTTCTGTAATCCTTGAAAGAACTGAACATGATTAGTATACTTTAAAAAACATTTTGCCCCTTTTCTATTTCCCCCCTCTCTAACACCAGTGTAAACCTTGCCCCCCCCCTAGAATTCATCTCAAGAACACATTTTAAAAAATTGGACACCATGATTTTTGGAATCCTCATACAATGTGATTTAGAAAAAACACTTGTTGCAAGATGGTATATGAAAATTCACAAATACAGTTCAAAATGTACTCACAAGTGGCTTATGTCTTTTCAGGAATGTGTGGATTACTACAGTGTATCGTCAGTAAAATGCCAATAAACTGAAGACTGAAGGCAACCCCGGAAAGAAATAGACTCAAGCCAGTTTAAAATTCTAACAGCGAGCTTTTAGAAATGTTAGCTATCCAGCCTTTCTGTTTTGAACGGGTGTCAGAAATACAGGTCCCTGTGTTATCGGAAGGGGATTTACGTAAACCTGACCCATATGACACACTATGAATTCGGAAACCTTAACAGAATAAACGTGCTTTATAGGTGAAGGGGATTCCGGAATTCATAATGTGTACGCCGTCTAAAAAAATGGTCAATAGAAAAAATTGATTCAATATGAAATTTCAAAATAAGTCATTCTTATTGGGTAATATTAAGAACAAAGACCAGCTTTCCAATGGTGTTCGTTTCATTTATTGCTTTTATAAATCCAGAGATATAATCAATTTAGTGCGATACACCAAAATCAAATTTTGTGCAATTTTATGCAATAGGGTCAGAGTTGTTTCGCGCAGTTATGGCATGCTGTCGGAAGCTTAAAACAGATTGCAACTGACAAAAGAAACAAAAAACACAGATTAAAGTAAACAAAGGAAGGTTAATTTTATCGACACAAGTTTTAATAGTTCAAAACCTAACAGTTCATGATAAATATTTCTTTTCCTAAATGATACACAATACAAATATGTTTTGCAAGTCAATGAAATGGAGTTTTGAATTTATTAACAAAATGGTATCTGTTAAAAATCATGCCAGAAGAATGTAATTGCAAACAAAATAACACTCCAAGATCCAAAGAAATGGTTTAAAAATATTGCACTATGTTGCATTTACGAATTTGAAGCAAAAGTATCAAGGTGTTGGTAGGAAATTTACGTTTCTGATACTTAAGACCATAAAAATTCTCCTCCAGGTTGCTCTAGTTTCATGGTTCTCTTCTAACAAACAAAAATGTCGAAGGTTATTCAACTTTATTCTTAAAAACAGAATTATGATCATAACTGCCCACCATTACGTAAGTGTTTTCGTATCTTTAGAGTTTCTTTATGAAGTTAATCCCTTTTAAAGAATATATATCTGTTCAAAGGTGAGTAACTATGTTAACTAATTCTTTCAACTTTTCACTCAACCGGAAGTGGCCACAAACTCGATTTGAGTTTCCACACTAAACTCGAGTGATCTCCGATTGAAAACAAGCAACTAAGAGAAACAAAATTATCCTGGAAAGCTGGTCGTTGCCCTTTTGATGTGATGTACAACACGAATTACTTATGTTGAAGATCTAAGATTGAAAAAAACGGTTTTTGATTTGTACCATTTTTTTGCGACAGGCTGTAGAAAAAAAAGTGTGTCAGATGGGTAAGGTTACAGAAAAACTACCGTGATGAGTGGTCTATCTATGTGTTTTCAATTGTTAGAAAAGATGGTTTAAGTTAACAACTAATACCCTACATACTCGTTTATGTAGACATGGACAGCTTTGACACTCATGGGGCACTCGCAGTTTTGTTACACCGTTGCCTTGGCTCAGAAGGCATATAACAATTCAAGAAGCACTACGTTGGTTATCAGATTTTGTTTAGGTGAGATACCTGTTTGTGGTATGTCAAGTTGCGTTCGTCGGTTGTCGTAGTCACTCATTTCCAAGCATTCTTTCCAACCCGGGTACACACGTTTGAAATCGTCACTAGATACATTGAAATAGTTGGACGGGATGTCAACCTTATGGCATGTTGTTTCACGTACCTATCAGTATATTAAAAAACAGTAGACTGGTCTGAAAATAAACTTTTGTATTTCAACTATAATTCCCGGCATTCTTGAAGGGGATCCTATGAGTCCTAGTAGTAGTAGTAGTAAATGCAAAGTTTTAATCCGTTTTGTCGTTCGTGAACGGGGGTGGGTCCGGATTTACCGCACGCTCATAGCAATTAGTCTCCCATACCCCTTCTTCCACTTCGCCGATTCAATGCATCCTCCAGCCTCACTCAATATCATACTCTCCTCCTCATCCTCATTCCACTTACTTCTTCCTTGTCGTTTTTGGTCGCCCCTCCTCGAACCGCCCACTCGACCTCACAGCGTTTTCCTTAAAACAGGCTCGTCCATCCTTCCTCCACACTGCCCAATTCCCCCCCCATACCTTACGTAAACCACTCGAGCGTCGCCAACCGGTCCACAGCTTCTCCCAAACCACATCCTGCATCAAGTCCTCAGTCTTCTGCCTATCCTTCAACTTCACATCCACCACACAATCCCGCCCATCGCTCTCTCCTGTCCTCTCGAAATCCCCATCTCATTTTCAGTCAAACCTAGTTCCAAAAATACATGTGGCATTCACAGAATCTAAGCCACATTCCAATTTAATATCCTACAGAATACCTCTTCAGTGTTTTTTATTTGTATTTTGATTGTACTAATGAAAAACAATGTGTTTTGGTTTTTCTTTTTTTTCGGGATAAATTTCGCGTAACTATCCAGGATACTAATTGGACAATGAAAGATATCCATGAAAGGGCGCCTGGGCAGGTCAAACAAATGTTATACTCTTGTCTGGCGGCATTGTTTTTATGTTACTGTTGGGCATCGTATTGTGGTTAAAGGAAGGGTTCGGTTGACAGAAAATGATAGCACTAGCAATTAATTATTAGGTACATTCCCCATGCGATGACCACGTAATAATTATGTTTGCACACAACTATCCCTATTTGCGCAAGGACGCCTCGCTCCGCTCCGCTGAGGGGTTCCCCCTCGACATGCGCCTCAGCGATCCTGTCACGGTTGTTGGACATAATATTGAGGCGTCTTTGACAAAGACTATATAAAGCCTCGTACAGGCGTGAAATATAACAATAAAACAACAATAATATTAACAACAAAGAACATTCTTGAAAATGCATCGATAGCCTGTACATAGTCTGCTCAAGTGCCCGAATAGTTTTTAAAATCTTTTTAATGCTTATTAGAAACAAATAATAATAATAATAATAATAATAACCGTCTTGATATAGCGCCTAATGCAGAGGCCTCTAGGCGCTTTGACATAGAATGGAGCAATATAAAAAATATTAATACGACAAATACAAAAATAGATAAAATTCTAATGTTAAAACAACAATGATTACATCAATTATACACAATTTCAGAATAACTTTAATATTTAAGGACAAGTCCATATTCAACGTTCTTCACAGCCCATTAGTCTTATTATGAAAATCCGCATTCATTTTTAGGAGATTCAACCCATCGTGTCACCACAGGAAAAGTTTTGGACAGCGTCGATAGTTGGGAGACGAGGCTGAAAAAGAAAATATTGTGGCCCGACTAACCCGTTTCATGAACGAACAACTAATCTGGCCTTTCATGTTAACATAATTTTACATAGAGAGTGCAAGACTTTTGTGTTCTTTCGTATCCAAAAACAATGGGCGCTTAACTCGCCTGTTACGTTGAATACCACTGAAACAAATACGATTAGTCAGAATGTCTTGAGAGTTAATGCCGCTATAATAGTATACGTCTACTTGAATCTTTTAATTAAGCATAAAATTGGCTGTTCTTGTTCTCCAGACCAACAGTGTTTATTAATTTAAGCGTGGAATTTGAATTTCCATCCACTGCACATGCCCCCCATTCAATTCCATACCTTCCGACAAGTACCAGAGGTGACACGATGGGTTGAATCTACTATAACTCTGCTTAAAATGACCACAGTAGGGCGTAAGTCTGCGAAAATCAATATCATAACCTACCTGCACTGGCGGTAGACCACACTTTACAGCAACATCTGTAATTATAGACTCCATGAAGAAGACACTCTCCACTACACCGAATGTTCTCATAGGTTTTCCTGCAGGAATGTTTGTGGCGCAGTCTTTAACAGTTGCTTTAAAGAAGTCCGTAGAATACACGTTGTCAATACTAAAGAGTATCTGTGTTTGAATCTTAAAAATGATAATGATTAATAATAATAATAATAATCACAATCATTTCGCTTCATCTAGGTGGCTATCAGCACTTAGTTTGTAATATTTTCCATAGCATGACAGCTCCCCAGATTTCACGAGGCAATTGAGATTAAGTAACTTGCCCAGGGATGCAAACACGTTGGCCACGATTTTAACGCTCTTATGATCATGAGTCCTGCACTTTCCCACTGGACCACACGTGCTCTTGTATGAGAATTGTACAGACTGCCTTCACTTTTAAGTTATTTTTACCAATTTTAAATATTTTGATTCTTTCGGCTGGATCACTGATGAGTGTTTTGGTGAAACCTGTACATTATTTTTCGACCGTTCGGATCTTGTTCACAATTGTTGGAACACTGTGCAGACTTCAACCCTGAATTCATTGTTGTGTTAGCACAATACACTGGTCAATCTCGCTGCATATTATTTTCAAAAATGATTTGGGAGGAAACCGGTAGGGGGAAAGAAAAGTTATAGCTCCCAATATTAACAAGTGTTCCAAGGACTTTTAAGATTGTAGTATGGCTTTTATATATTAAAAGGTAATTATTTCGCCATATATAACCACTATAACATAAAAAACTACAAAAACAACAAAACGTGTAAGATTTTAACTTGCAGAATAATGATATTATAAATTTATGCAAAGCAACATATTTTAGTATACTCACACTATCATGAATGTCAGCGGGAAATCCCCAGTTAATATACACAGTCACATCCACCGCTTTTATCCTTCCAGTGCTGTCAAAACCTACTTTGTATTTAGCCATAGCAGATTCGCGGTGGTTTGTTATCTGCATGTCTACTCCTCGGGGAAGAACCATCCTTACTGTTTTGCCAGTTCTATTTACAAGTAGTACATTAAAGAGAATCAAGTGATGGTATGCTAAATATATGTGGGTCCAATTTTTTTTACACTCAAGCCAAATGCTTCGGCTAATTTCGTGTTTTGTTTTAGAAATATTTGCTTAATTTGAGATGGTAATGCGCACTAATCCACGCAAATTAATAACCTGGGCCCTATTTCATAAAAGTTAAGAGCAATCTTGAATGGACTTATCAAGAGTTATTTTTCTGAAGGTATTAAATCATTTTACGTCATTTAAAAGATAAAACGAGCGAATTATCTCACATTGAGTTTTAAGAAGTTAACCGCCAGTTTGTGGGGTTAAAATGTGGGGTTCAGGGGATGAGACTATTGGAGATCGGGCATTGGACGTTATTGAGTCGGAGTGACGGTTAGGGAAATGAGAACCACAGTCGCTGATTCCCAGTCCCTCCCCCCTACAAACGAGCACGACACTCGATCGCAACAGACTCAGTCTAACGTCTCCGTCCCTAATAAATGAAATTACTTTTAACCTTACTTTTGAGCTGCGACTGCGCAGACTACCATATACACGCATCGATTTGCCTTCCCGCCAAAACTTCCACCACAACGTTTGGTTCGACAATTGATTTTGTTGGCGTCTACTCCTAGTGCTTTTGCCACAGAATACTGAAAAACAAAAGCATTATGGATATAATTGATATATGTGAAGCGTGAAATATTAAAGATAACGCTCAACAAAGTAAAGATAGACATTTCGTGATTTGAACATGGTTTGTTTGAGGGCTACAGATATCTTCGTAAATCTTCCGATCCTGCGTGTTTTTAATTTGTTTTGGTTGTTGTTGTGGAGATAACTTTAACAAGAATTTAACGCAAAGAAAACCTCATTTGCACTAAGGTAATGGAGATTGTCCTAATATTTAGATATTAAAATCTTAGCTTTTCAAGAGCAGCTCTGAAGGGATAAATATTTCCATTCAAATATACAAATCTTGCGTTTACTTCTTGTGAACGAGTTTTTGTTTTGTTTTTTGCTTATTTGTTTGCTTGTTCTTTTGTTTTCTCGGTTACCCTTTGCCTTCTCGGTCCCTTAGTATGAAAACTAAACGCCAAGATGCACGATTTTCCATTTCCCTCTAGCTATCTTGCTCTATCTCACAAATAGAGCAAGTCTTATTGTAGTAAATAGATAAAGTTTCTCAACGTTTTGGTGTGCAGATATTGATACTGCCACACGATTGAAAGTTGACCAGATACGTGTAGGCTTCAACATCCTGTTACGCCATTTCTTTGACAAAGCTATTTGATAAAGACCACAATTATAATTATTGATATTTGAACCAAATCTGAGAGGATAACAACAATACCTGAACAATAGAAAGCTCCTGAAAACACATCTTCATTTCCATCTCACCGGCTTCCCCCGAAGGTATGGCTATGCAAGCATGAGGTTCTATGTAATAGTGTTCCTGACCAGCCGTGCGGACAGTTCCTTCTATGATCATCGGAGACTCTTTGAAACCTTCGTCAACGTCTCCCTTCTGAAAAGTGCGGATTGGTTGGTGGAAGGCCTCTTGTTTTATTGCTTCCTGGAATACATTAAAAGCAAAAGTGAGCAAGATGTTTACTTGGAGGGACAGTTATTGGCTCCAGGTTTCTCCATTATTATGCTTTGGGAATCTTCCGTCCTATACTTTCTACACGTTTTAAAAACCGGCAATTTTGTGTATGCGTCATCGGCTGGAGTCTCAAACTGATATTGGTGTCCAAATTTCACCCGAACATGGAGGCCTCTGCATCAGAGCGTTGTTGTCTACAGGTTTCACAATGATCGCCATAGCGTATAGACATCGTATGTAGCGGTCGCAAGATGTAGACGAGACAAATACTTCAATAAGAGCGGGTCAATTTTTGGTCAAATCAATCGATTAGCAAACTGCAACCAAAACAAGCGAAAGTCATGGCGGCCAAGACTGGAAATTCTCAATATATTTAAAACTCATAGCTCGACCAATATCTTGGTGTATCATGCTCAATCCATCCAATTTTATATAAAAATAGTTTTGACAAAGGTTTGGATTACTTATTCTACTTACTACATCGTTGTGCAAATTTTGCGAAATTTCATTGCGGGCAAACACGCAATGAAATATTTAATTTATTGAAATATTTAATATTTCCTTTTATGGAGATTGAGCAATAGGTGGTGCTATAACGAATTATGGTAAGATTCTCGCAAGGATTTTTTTCTCCAAATTTTGCAGGGGGAATAGCTCTTGCCTACTTTTATTAGTTATCAAAACTGTGTCGTCTTTGCATCATCAGCTATGTCAGCCCACTCTTGGACGAAGCCTTAAGATGTTTCCATGCTTTAGAGTATTCTAAATGTAAAGTACAATTTATGCGTGATCAAACATCAGCGGGTGGGGGTTATCCCCTGAAAATTCCCGAATAATTCCACCCAAATCAACACAGCTGAGGGTCTACTTCGGGCTAGTTTATTATTAGTCCAGGAACTTTAGGATCTGTGTAGCCAGAAATAAATAAGCCATAGCTGATTTTTTTTCAGATTTTTTATGTTATGAGAAGCAACATATGAAAAGTCCCCAAGTACTCCCTTTGTGCTAATTGAGAGGGCAAGGTTTATGCAGGGGTAAAGAAATTAAAATGATTCAATTGACTATTGTATTCTTCTAGTCTCACTGATTAATAAAATGTTATAGTTTGCCTAACTTTAAACCTTTCGGTTTAGGAATACAGGCCAACAAATGTGGGGTTATCAAAATAATTCCAATTATACATGTTGTAGGGTCATATTTTAGTTAAATATAATTAATCATTCCATCTACATCTGTTTAATATTGAACTTATAGGGCAGCGGCTTGTGACCTTCCATAGACCCTGTAGTAATCTGTCATAATGAGCCCTACAACTATGCAAATAAATTTCGACCTCAGTCGACCATCATCATGAGAGGAAGTTACAGCTGGTTTGTCAAGTAGCACAAGGGGGACAACATTACAAACTATCCTGAAAATTTCAGCTATGCCTTATTTGCGGGTGTTTTTCTACTAATCTTGGACTATAGGCCTAAATGATAAATACCTCGATGGTTGTTATGGCAGGAAGGTCCTCATAAGTGACATGGACGAGCTTGGCTGCCCGGTGAGCTGTTTCGGGACTTTCAGCAACAATTGCCCCGATAATTTGTGATACACTATATACCTGCCCATGAGATTGAAAAGAAAAACGGTTACTTTCCTCTTTCATTTAGAATAGGATTCATTGCCTAATAAATAGCTAGAATGATTAGGATCAAATATACTAAAGGAAAGCTAGCAATTTAAATATGATCTTAGTGGATATTTACCTCTTTGGTTGCCATAATTTCTTCATCGTCGAATATCGACTTGTTGACACCTTTAACATCATCTGCACAAACGTAACTGACCACGCCCTCCAGCGCCAGAGCTTCTTTGGTATCAACAGACCTATGAAGAAACACATTTTTTCCGTTAAGATTTTTGCGTGATGACTCCCTGGTATAGCTATAGCGGGACAGATAGGGGATGCCATAGAGTTGTTTCTTTTTAAAATCCTTTTGGTATCAACAGCCAATTTTTCCAAATATTACGTTTTCAGAGAAAGTGGCACTTTGCAGCAATCGATGGTCGACGTACGGACCGAATGGAAGTAAAATCAATTTACAACGACGATTTCATTGCAGTCTGAAGAAATAAGCATAAACCTAAGCGCACAGATAATCACGAGAATATGCCACAGACAATCTTGCTTCAGCACGACTAAATCATTAATTTTCTTTGCATATTGCACTTTTTTTCCAGAAAAAATGTAAGTTTAAGGTTTCAAATTAAAATAAGCGTAATTGTTTTGGCATTCAGGGGTGCGACTCAATAGTCCATCCTGCATGATGACATAATCCTTGCCCCGTTACGCATAGTATTTGTGGTTCAGATTGTTTCTGTTATGTTGAGGATGTGGTTTTTCCGCTCGCTGGATAATCCCGCCAAGTTGACCCAGAGTAGTGTTCTCCTTTATATTCTTTGCGTCCGACCTTCTCACATTTCACTTCCTCCACCTACTCCATCTCCTCCTCATAGTCATAGTCATAGTTATTTCCATCAGATAAAAAACACAAAGAGCAACTAAAAACAACTTATATTAAAACATGAAGATTGAGAGGAGCCAACTTAAAGCAAAACTGCCTTAAAACGTTGATCCCCCTAAAATTAAGTTATACAAGACTAAAATAAGAAATATTCAAAATAACATCAAAGTCACATTAAGTGCCATATAACACAAGACACTCACTCTCCAACCATCCACACACAACACTAGGTAACATAGAATCACAAGGAACCCTTAACAATGAAATCACTAACAATATGCATAAAACACACAGTATACATTTTATGGAATTATCACACAATTTGCAATACTTGTCCAATGAGGTGACCCCCCCCCCCCCAACAAAAAAAAACAAATAACTACTTATTGAGATTTAAGCTGTCTGAAATTGGGCCTAGGATGTAACGCTTTTGATGTAAGTTGGCAGGTCATTCCACAGCTTCGGACCAGTGCGGAAGATGGTTTTCATTTTTTTGCTTGGGTATTCTGTCATCTTTCCCTGTTTTTTTGGTATTATAATTGTGATTTTTTTCCCGCATGAATGGTGAAGATATCACAAAACACTGGGGGTAACATATTATTCGTGTATTTAAACCATAAAAGTACTTACTACTTTTTTTTTCAATCATCTCGAAGATGTTGACCTCCTCCACCTCCACCTCCACCAACCTCCTCCACCCCTCCTCGGATCCAAGCTCCAGCGTTCCCCAAGCATGCTGTAACTCAATTAACTGTACTAGAGACTTTTTAAAGCCATAGTCATGTAAGAACCGTGGTGTTCTAATGACTCGTAAGGAAGGCTTGCTTACCTTCTCCGTGTGATGTAACAAAAATTGCATTGTCTTTAGGCAGATGCATAAATATTATTTCCGATCACCCTGTATGACGACACACCGCAAGTGACGTCATACCACAATCCATCCTCTTCCTCTTTTCGTCCTTACCCTCGACAAATAACATCCTGCAGGGGCGGGACGGGCCGGAATCAACATCGGAGCAGGTAAGCAAGCATTCCTTACGAGTCATTAGAACACCACTGTCTTACATGACGCATACGGCATCTTCTTACCTTCAATCCGATGGTGATGTCACACTGCATTAACATCGCCAGATTAGCACAGTACTAGGAGGCGGTTGCAGGATGCAAAACGTCACACTTGGATGCTGCGAAAATCGAATGAGTATGAAGTATGAATTGCAAGAACTTCAAAAGAAGGTAAGAGCAGCGCAAGGGTCACATGCCAATAATCCAATACAAAATAGCAATGAACCTAAGCGCAAACCACTTCACTAGAGAATGATTTGCTGAGCCCCCCTAAATAAGTGGCTCCTGCCAAAAAAAGCTGGCCAGATAAGCGACGGACCTAGAGGAGACGGCACACGAAAACCAGCACCCATCGTGCACAACACACACGGCGCATAACTGAGAGGTTTACTCCCAAGTAATGAGGGTCTACAAGGCTTCAGAGCAGGCTCGAGCCATTAGACCAATTCGCCACCCTCTGGGCCCGTGACCGGCCAGAGGAAGGGGCATCGCCGGTTAGTCGGAGACTGAGGAGGGCGGAAAAGTGCCCAAATCCTCAGTGCCCTCGACGGCTAGTACTCTGCGAGAAAACCCGCACAGCGTAATACAGGAAGACATGAGTCCTCACTGTTACCTAATGCAGCCACCCACCACATATCCCCTCACTTAAGCCCCAAGGGCAAGCGAGTGCGAGGAGCGGAAAAAGAGGAGAATCGTGCGAGGCCGACATAAGCTCACTCCGCTTCACCATCTCTAGGTCGAAGCCTACCCCGGGGGTGTAAGCTTCAGGATAGCACAGCAACCCCAAGTTTCACTTTCTCCACCAGAATGGAAAAAGTCCAACCAGAAGATTGACCCCATTCCGGGGGAACATCCAAATAGTCATACTATGTCTATTCATCATGAAATGAAAAAGCATCATAAAGGCTACTCAATGTCGCCCTGGGATGTGACCACCTCAAACGAATGATCATTAAACTTTTGAAGGTGTGGAAAACAAAGAAGTCTCAGCAAACACGATGGAGAGAGTAGCCGATCAACAGTACCAGTTCCAACATTTACTCCAAGGCCTACCTAAACAACCTGGATGAGGCGCCAGGGAGTAGATAATCTTAACAGATTTCCGAAAACTCTAAGGTTTTCAGGAAATAGCGCCGAGTAAAAGGTAGTGGCGCTGAACCGCCTAGCCAAACAGCATTCCCCTATCATACAACTGACTATTGGGACGCAACCGGCTAATGGGGAAATCCAATTAGACATGACAGAGGAAAAACCAAATGGGATAAAGATCCAGCTTGGACCTCAGAGTGCAAAAAGGATTGCTTCCAAGATAAAGAGTAATCCCGTTGCCTCTTAGTCAACCAAACTCATCATATTCTAGCAGTCTGGAACATCACAGAATAAGAATACTGTTAATCTAAACCAGCCCCATGGTAGTACAGAGCCTATGTCAGTTGTTCATTTTTGTGTTAAAAGGCGAACTTAAAGTTGATTTTTGTGTCCTCTTTTGGGACATAAAATGCAAAAAAACTTTTGCCATTTTTTCTGAAGGGGGTAAGTGGGAAATCCAGATTGCCCGCCAAAATCACCCGTACCTGGGCAAACATGTATATTAAAATAACACAGGACCATATAAATGTAGTCCAAATGGGAATTTTACTGAGTTGAAATAATTTTGGCTTTCATACTAAACCTTAATGTATAGAGATAGGTAGTCCAAAAAAGTTATAAAACAATATGGCTGCCAAAATGGCTGCCATTATACCAAGGGTATTGTATAAAATGCATGTAGTTTTTATAATAAATAAATAAATGCCGCATTTCATAGAGCGCCTTCACAATGTATCAAAGCGCTTTACATTTATTTCCGCTGCCACTAGAATATTCCAGCTGGCCTTATCAAATGCCAGGCATACTCAGACCTTTGGGCCGTGCTCAATGGACAATATTCAAAACGCTCCCCCTTTGCACCTGGGTGGAGAGAATCAGCGAGTAAAGTGCCTTGCCCAAGTGCAACAACACATTTGCCCAGTGGGACGCGAACCAGACCTTTGATCACGAGGCATTCGTTGTATCCCTGGACCACTGTGCCCTCCATGTGAGCAAATTTTTTTTTATGTCGATATCATATGGTCGAAGGTGTGATAAATAGTGATAAACTTTTAGGACTTTGACACATATTCTCCTTCATACATGCTCGTATTTGAAATACATTTTCATCTCAATTTTGTAATCCAAGAGGCCGCCCCAAGTAATAATAGACCCCTTCAACATCATGCGCACATGCATTACTGATAACATATTTAAAGGGGTAAACTGTTACATGTCATCCATTTTCCGCATCACCTAGGTATTAATACAAAGCAGGAAAGTGTTTTACTTTTACACTGTTAGTGATTACAAAGTGGCTTTGTTTAGATGCTTGAAGTTATCAACAAATCGTGATAAATCGGTTATATTTTTCTTAATGCCTTCATGTAGCTCACAACATCAACTCCTAACTACGTTCATCAAGTTAATTCATTGTAAGTGTATTTTGATCTTGAGCTTGGGCAACAAAATATGAAAAGACCTTAAATCGAAAACAAATTAATGAATCATTTAAAATTCAAAGAAACCCCTAAGCACTTTTTTATATTGATATCAAGAATATAGAATTAGCCCCCCCATGCCATAACCTGCAATTAGACATTGATAACATCTCCGTTCCTTTTGACTCACGAACTTATCTCCCTGGTCAATAATTAATCCACCCCTATTTGTCCTTGTGATAATGCTCTTAAGAAACATGAGTGACTGAAGCAATGATAAATTTGGAATGTGTCAAAACCCCCAGCCCTCATTAGTTTCATCTATTTGTTCAACATTGCATGACATTGTTTACATGCAGGGCACTTGTTCACTCGACAGGTGCATGTTCCAGAGCCACACCCTTTCTTGCATCCACATTTTACTAGTTTGTTTTATGGCTTGTGGTGCTTTAGCACTCAAACATCTAAGTGATGGAAGTCATAACACTCCTACAGAAAATGCATGGAAGGCAAAAAGACGAAAGCCAAAAGGATGGAATGGTAAGAAGAATTAGAAATAAAGAACGCCATCTCATTCTAATGAAATGTCTAGAGGTCAGACGGATAGATCCGGTCTGGTACAAAAAGAACCAAAATGATGATTCGTCAAGAACAAAGGAAATGCCTGACCGGACTAATAAAAGATGTAAACGAGGAAGTCATGTTGGTCTACCTTTACGGATGTGCGAATCCAGGGCATTGGGTTGAACTGGGAGTCTGTCAGGCAGTCGACACCTCCTGGATGAACTTTTGTATGTCTGGACGCCGAGCTGCTGTCTTGCCACATCAATGCAATCCATGATCAACTTCTATCCCCTGCCAATCTGAAGTTGTGGGGGCAGACCAATCTTGGACTCTGTCCAATTATGCCATCACGTCATTATACACTGTTCCACATCTCAATGGCTGTCGTTACTCTGTTACACAAGCGGAAGATACAACTGGTGTCCAAGACCAAACTCGAGAGCAATCTCTAATGTCTCAAATCCGAAAAACAAACCATCGCACCTGAGAATCTGAACTCCATCTTTACAATAGCCTTTCGCACAGCTGATGGTACAACCTAACGAAATCCGTCTTACCAATGCCTAAGACAGAACCAACCAACTTTCTGAAAGGCCCAATGACTGGATATTCCTGATTGGATTAGGAACACAACAAATAGTGTTTTCCCTCAAGAAATGACGGGACAGCCTAAGAGACCAGAATAACACCACTTTTCTACCAAATCAAAGACAGTGGATCTCAATAGAGGTGACGGTCCCTATGGAGGAGACTTATCCAGCATATGCTATCAAGAAAGGGCAAATGCCAAAATCTATGGCCGACTGTGAATGCAGAGGATGGTCTACATAATACTTTACAATAGAAGTAGGAAGTAGAGGTATCTGCAATCATCAGTTCACAAATGCCTTTGCCTCCTTGGGCATTCCTAATGAAGATAAAGGCATAACCCGATACAGCAGCCATTGCACTCAGAGGCGAACTATGTTATCTGCCAGCAGAATCTCAAAGGCATTCAGACAGATGGAGCTATACGCAACTCCATCAATATGCTCTGAAGGAAGAGGAATGGTTGAGCGCCATCACAAAACCAGCCTTTAACCCGCCAAGTCTGGTCCAAAGCCCCGAGACTCATACACACCAATCTAGACAAAGAGATGCTGCATAAGGTGGAATTTTCCCTAATAAGTCACCTTCACTGCGGGAGGATGTCATCAGGACGTGCTTATCTTAAAAATAATAACCTAGGCTCCAGGTACAGCGGTGTTCTACCAATTGAGCTATTCCTCTTAACAAAGTGGGCATATGGAGTCTCCATCATACTCATCTGTGGAAGGAGACCCGGTCCACTATTGGTTTGATAACCATATCAGTGCAATGTTGTGGACACGATAAATATGGGTAACTAGTGATCCTTCAGCTTGACGATTGGAGCACAAAAAAGTCGTAGCTTCAGACCTTTATGTACCTTGGACCTTGTATAGTAAGCAATGAACCTCTTCAACTGAGAAACCATCTCCTGAGAATGAAATTCTTCCCCTGACCAGCTGTGCCAATGCATTAAGGATTCAATCATCGTTTACCGGACTGAATATCATAAAACTCCTCCTTGGTCCGGCCACAAATTTTCCACTCAATATCTGAGCTTTAAAGGCATGGAAACCAAGTGGGCTGGAAGCGTGCTGGGCTCCTAGCTTCTCATATAGATGGGTTCGAATTGGTATATTCCTCTTCTTCTTTCCCGTTCCGTGAAGAAAATGTATTCTTAGGTATCCTTTGGATACAAAGATATCATCATCAAGAACAAGTCAGTATCTGACGAGTGTACAACTATCTCTGCATCACCTTAAATCACAACACATGACATAGTAGCACGATATCTGCTTCTTCTCTGTTAAGTGGTTCTCATTTCATCTGTCCTCAATCCTCTCAATTTCACCAGCTCATATTGCTATGTTTCTTTCTTGTTGCCAAGCTACTAGTCATTTGGGCTTGGCCTCTTTTCTTGCTACACTATTTGGTTTATCTTGCGCTCATTATTCTTGTTAGCTTGCTTGCTTCCTATTTCTGTTCTATTTGTTCTTATTTCTAAGTTTTTTCTAGTTGGGATTTGTTTGGCTCTTGGGGGTTCTCTATATATATTGGTTTGGGCACAATAATGCTTTATCTTGCTTGCCTTCTCCCTTAAACACACATAAAGGAAAGAAATGGAAAGATTTTTGTTAGAATTTTCATATTCAGATTGTTTAATGTCAATGGTTTCATCTCATCCTATTTTAGGTATATTTCTACTTAATTTGCCCATGTTTACCAAGTGCCGGGAACTTAACATTCACCCTAAATATTTAATGGGTTGGTGGCCTTTTGAACTAAATGGCAGCCATTTTGAACAGAGAAATAGCTGAAAGAGCATAGAATAATTCATCATTCCAGTTGCTTTATGGTGTATTCTAGCTCTGTGTGTCGGCTTAATAGCAAATTTGGAATAGGATATTTTTAACCCTATTATTAAATAATGACGGCAATATACGGCCAATTTTGTAACTAAATGGCAGCCATTTTTGAACAAAATACTGAAAAACATAGAATAATCATTCTAGTTGTTTTAATGATGTATTTCAGCTTCGTGCCTGGAATGTTTCCAGCAATTTATGAAGTATGGTATTTTAACCAATTATTAAAACCATTGTAACGGTAATGGTGGCCATTTTGTCTAAATTACAGCCATTTTGAATGGTGAAACAGCTGGAAAAACATAGAATACATTCCTATTGTCCTAAAACTGGGCATATTTATTTTTATGATCATACAATATTAGTTGTAGTATAAATCCAAGAAGCCCAATATATTAATACATTATTGGCTGACTTCCGAAAGCGGCCATCTTTGATTTGAAGGTCTAAACTGTCAAGAAAAAAATGGCAACATGTTTTTTCATTTGAATCTTCACCCTTCAAGTAATAAAAGCAATTGAGAAATCGCTTTTAACACAAAAATTGAACAACGCCATTTTGGTCGACATATGGCTGTGTACATGGCACCCAAATATTCCCCTCACTTATGAAAGGCTGAGAGGATTGTAAAAAGACCAGTCTGCAGCCCGATGCCAGACCAAGAGTGAACTATTACTATTATAAAGATTGAAAGGTAATGTAAATAATTGTCTATCCCACCATGTACGGAAACTCTGCATCTGGCGGTGAAGTCTAATTATCAATCAGAACATAGAGGTGGGAAATATATAATATAAAAGTATAGTATATCACACCTCCATGATCGGAACAAACCAATCCAGACATAGATAGATTGGAGTGATTCCACCTTTCAACAAAAAATTTATATATTAATTGAAAGCACAAGGGCTAAAAATATAATCCATGTCATTAGAGTATGACAAGACTAATCATCAATCCAAACAATCCATCCCCCTGCAGAGAGATTGAGAGGTTGCAACCTGTTCATTCAAAATAAGGAAAAAAACCCGCCCTGGGTGGGCGGTGTTGTGAGTGAAGTTGTGAAGTGGCTATAACGGAGCTGAGAATCCCTGCTATAGCGTGATAATAAAAGACCCCCGCGGGGATCGGCCACAAAGCCGACCGAGCGAGCGGCTCGGCGGCGCGTGCCACACACGTTTAGTAGAGATTAAAAGCGGACCGCGACCTGACACACTTCCGAAATAGGAAAATATTTGCAGGGCGGGTGGACTTGGTTTTTGGCCGAGTTTCCCGACACAGAATTTACGCCAAAAAGACGAAATTAATCGGTCTAAATTTCATCAGGGTATCCATAGCCAAGATGGCGAGCGGACACCCGAACCTCGATCAAAAAGCGATCAGAAGCGATGAATATGCATTTAAATTACGGCGGAATCCGGACACACAATTTAGGCTACTGACGAAATTAATCGCAATCGTATCATCAACGATTCTCGCCAAAGGGGGGGGGCGAAACGATATCGAACTTCGAATCAACCGCGATCCGAAGTGGTGAATACAAGCGTAAAAAACGTGAAGAAACGGCAGAAAACCCAGAAGAAACCGCTCCCGTACCGGAAAAAATACTGACCACTATCGTCGTGAAACACCGGCGAAAGGCACCGGCATTCATTGCTAAAAGAAATGGAATCCAAAGCGCCATCGACATGATTTCAAGACCATAGCAATAGTGATCCCAATTTGTATCCTACCAAAAGGAGCCGAAACCAAAGGAATAGACGGAGTAGCAGGATAAAACCGTACGCACGCCCGGGAGAAGGGTAGGGGGGGAGAATCAAAATCCCAAACGGTGGCCAGAAAGCCCTCGGGTGGCTCAAAAAGCATCGGTTGGTGTGTTTTTATTAAAAACAACGCATCCAAACTCGGACCCAGGAGGGGTCTGAGCACGGAAGACAACCGTGCGACTGTCTAAGAGGGCTGCAAGCCTAATAAAGGGTGTTAAGCCCCAACGAATAGAGAAAAACCGGATTGAATGGTATGAAGTCGAGTCCAACACCGGCGAGACAACTAAAGGAAGTTGAATCCCAAA
>JAMKCH010018339.1:0-22049 GCA_023653785.1 Ophioderma brevispina
AGCATAGCTAAGCTTGACTTACTAAAAAATGGGCAATATTTTGAAGACTGTTAACGCATACTTCGCATTGCACCTGTAAGTTGTTCGATCCAGTGTTGGGGGGGGGGGGATCAACTTAAGTTCTGGGAACCCAGACTTATGAAGACAATTTGACTCCAACTTTCAGACGATCATGAGACATTCACTGGCTAGCCCGAGGTGCCTCTGGGCTCATTCCGCTACGATAGCCCTAGCTCGACAACGTCGTAGCCGGGCGAAAGCCCGTCTACTACGTGTCGGCTAGGACCGCCACCCATATGGAGGTTCTATCCAGCACCTCGGACTACGATAGCCCCTACTCTCTCCTCTCCATAGAGCCAGAGCGGTGTTCATTCAACTACCGGGGTCCACTGGGCCACAAAGTCAAGAATTTTGGTATACTACAGTCCTTTTGACACAAAGTCCGTCCATATATGAAAACTTGATGTCTTAGCATCCTACTAGCTCTATTTTAAAATACCAATGGTACAACATCTCATGCTTAATCTGTGGAAATGTTGACCGAAAAAAGCACCGAAAACTTGAATTAATACATAAACAGCGTCTCCCACGTCCGTGTTCCCACTTCGGTACTTATTAGTAATCAGCGAAAATGAGCGTGCTCTTGCCTATTCTAAGAAATAAACCGGGAACAATCCAGGGGCGATCACTGATCTAGTGGGGCTACTCCTATGTTTATATTGGGATTTTTAACGGTTAAGAAATCACGTTTCAAAAAATCAGATTTTAACCATGAATGGAAAATTATCAAGGAACCACTTGCGTATAATATAAATATAATTTAGGACTAAATAAAAGGTAAAGATTTTCAATAAGTGCTGTTTTTTTAGATTCGAATTTGGCCTTAGTTCCGCATCGTTCCCGCTGCGCACCCACCCCAGTCTTTTCCAATACCCTCCCGTGCGTAGCGTTGTTGTAGAGGTAGGTACGGACGACGTCAGCGCTACGGAGAGTAGTCACTGCCACGTCCGCAGCATTGAAATTTAGCCCGAGTATCCTGCTGAGCATGACTTCGGGTTGCTTGTAACATTCACTTCTGTTGTTTAACTTTAACGAACCCGAAGTCCTGCCAAGATCTGTCATTTTATCCTCCTTAGGGTTTCCAATTTATAAACTCACCCAAATCACTCCAAAATGGTCCGAATTACCCAACTATTGACTCACTTTTATCTTGCATACTCTACAATACTGTAGAACCTGTATTTTTCACTGACTCGCACTAATAAAATGAATCAAAAATTAGTGATTAGTAGCCGTATGGTCAGTGTTTTAAGGTGGGGACAAAGTTGTGGTCACATTCTACAAATTCTTGCCAAAAGTCAACCTCTCTATAACATAACCTGCAGCTTAAAATGTCTTGATCAGACGCATATGAAAGTATATATTTTCTGAAAGCCTTATAAGGTGGGCATCAACGAAGCATGATTGGAATGTTATAAGGTGTAACATAAATCTTACAGGGTGAAACAACAGGACAAAGTAGTTAATTAGTTTTAAACTCTATTTTTGTTTTTCGTTCAATTATTATATGCGGATATTGAAATTAAAAATGGAAGTGTATTTTGGCGATGTGGAAAGAAAGACCTTCAAAGCAATATATATTGGTCCTGAATTCTCTCGCCAAATTCATTTTATAGGGTGTTCAAAAATTGTTGCTATTCGGGTTATACAAAAACAATTTTGTGTCAAAATTTTATTATTACCTACAATATTGAGTTTTTTACTGTGGGTAATTATATGTTTTTGAGGTCAAAAGGATCCATTTAACAGGTTACGAACAATTTCCACCTTCCGTTTTCACGAAAATGACAGTTTTTACCAAATTCAAGGTGAGGGAGCTATCATGTCAAAGTCCGCAATCCTTGTACATATATTATTTTTCATAGGTAAGGATTAAAATACCTATTGGTACATAAAACTTTTTCTGAAAATCAAGGCTCAGCTCTTTTTTATTTGACCGTTGCACATTCTCATCCAATTTAAAGAGTGTGTACTGTATATGAAAGTATAGGGAGGAAAGTGCGTTGACCAAAACAACCTAGTTCCATTCACTCCAATTTATTGAATTCATTTAACTTTGAATTGGCAAATCTGGTCTGAAACCTTAATAATAAGATTTCACCATTTATGGAAAATAATTTCAAAAATTTAGTTGTATTGCCAGTGGTTCCCATGAAAATGTACACACGCAAAACCGCATCCACCGCGACCGCATCCACCTCCACCCAATGGCAAGTAAGTTTAATGAATTGTATGTGTGCTAATTGGTTGATGTTTTTTGGATTGTATCACCAATACTTTTGAAGACTAATAAATTATTTATAAAAATGAAGCCCAAAACCCATTACATTTTGTTGGAGTTTTGCAAAGACTTGACAAGAAAATGGATCACGAAACCATAAATATGTGACAAATCACATTTGGGGTGCCCACATTAAAAAAAACATGACCGTTGATCTACGTTTTTCGTCTAAAGTGCCAAAATCTGGTAATCGCATTAGCTGTCCGTAGCGTTGCAAGCCGTCCGTACCTAGCTCCTACAACGCTACGCACGGGGGTGTAGTGAAAAAGCCGAGGGGTGGGTGCGCAGCGGATCAGATGCGGAATAAGCAAATTCAGAATCAGTACAAAACAGCACTTATTAAAAATCTTTTCCTTTGCATGTAAGCCCGAGGTTGCTCTGGCTCTTTTCTGCTAAGATAGGCCCTACTATCTACTCTCTACAGAGCCAGAGCGGCAGTTCGTTAAAATAACGGGCTCCACTGTCGCTCAATGTGTCACAAAGTCAAGAATTCTTGGTTTATACTGCACAGTCTCGATGACCACACGAAATCTGTGCATATATGAAAACTTTAATGTCTTAGCCCCCTACTAGTACTGAGTACTAGCTCGATTTTAAATACACAAACGGTGCACAGCTCATGCATACATCCGTGAAATGTTGGCCTAAAAAGGGCACGAAGTATCAGTGACCAGAGAAACTTTGAACAAATTACGCTCTAACACCAAAGTCTTCCACTACCGGTCTGTAATCAGAATTCGAACATAGTGAAAAAAAATTGGGGTCTTACCTTGCGATCGCGAAAAGCGAGCGAAAAATTTGATAATTCTTGAATACGGCCCATGATTTTGTCGGCCAACACAGACTCAACACCCCCCATTAAAAATGGTCTGGGACGCCTCCTGGACAGGGTATAACTCGTATAACCAATAACATCGTTGTGTTACTTTCTTTTATTACGTCTTGGTGCTGCTTTTTTTTTAAGGAGGCTACCAAATCGTTAAGGTAAAGATTTAAAGAAAGAAAAGAGAGTAAAAAAAAAGGAGGAGTGATGTGATTAGCCCAACCATAAAGGAGCAAGCCAATTAGGATGAATTTGCTATTTGGAGGAACATTTGTTCTTTAATTAATAAACAAATAAAAATTGAAGGGGAAAAGTAGCATCTTGGAGGAGGAATTTTGTGGGGGGGGGGGGTAATGTTTAAGGTATACATACGGGGATGATCAGCTCCAGTAGTAGGTCATTTTTCATGAGAAACCTTTAGACATGGGTCCCATTTCCCCGAAAAACTGCCTCAATATTGGTAAAATTAAAGTCTTTTGAAAAATGAGTATATATTTGGAGCAAAATCCTCGAAAGGCGGCATCTTTTTCTACCAAATGAAACCTTATAAATAAAGAAATACCAGACCTCCCTCCCGCCTGCCGACCTACCTCCCGCCCTCCCGCAATCCATCCAGCACACTCCATCAATCCCGCCCTCCCGCACGCCTCACTACCGCCCTCATCCCGCCATACCCGACAACCCATCCGCCCATTCCAGACACCCCTCACGCCTCCCGCCGCAGCCTCCCTCCCGCCCGCCCTCCCTCCGCCCTCACTCCCTCCATCCTCTCCCTCCAAATAAAGAAAATAAATTAAAGAAGAAAGAAAGAAATAAAGAAATAAAATAAAAAAGACAGAAATAAATAAATAATAAAACAAATAATTAAAGGAAAGAAAAAATATAAGAAATATAAAGAAATAAATAAAGATATAAAGAAGAAAGAAAGAAAGAAAGAATAAAGAAATACATATCAAAAAAAGCAAGAAGAAAAGAAAGGAAAGCAATTAAAATAAGTAAAGTAAATAATTAAATAATAAATTACATGATTAGTAACAAGTATGTCTATTTAATAACAATGATATTAAAAGAAAAAATAATAAGTATGCTATTTAATAATAAGTATCAGAACAGAAAATAATGAATATAGAAGAAATAAAAAAGTATAATTGAATAATAAATGATAACCGGGAAGACGAATAATAAACACAACAAAAAAATGACTCTTCGATACGATTGTGGAAGCGAGTCCTGATATGCCTGAATCTGAAAGTGGCGATACCGCCCAACCTAACGTCACAAAGAGGGCGACTTGCTTGTTGAAATTGGGTTTTGTACGGTTAAGAAAATCACCGTTTTAAAATAACAGATTTATCATGAATGGAAAATCAGTGAAGAAGGGGTTCAATTCAAGTGGCCACTCATAATTCTGTATTGGGAAGTTGATCCCGATTTTTATAGTAAACAAAGTCATAAAAATCATAATTTCTTGATAAATACAGCTGTTGTGCTTAGCCACTTACATTTTGAAGAAATCGATGATAGGGGCTTTATTTAATTCATGAATAAACACACA
The DNA here is from genome assembly GCA_023653785.1 of Ophioderma brevispina. Taxonomy (NCBI): domain Eukaryota; kingdom Metazoa; phylum Echinodermata; class Ophiuroidea; order Amphilepidida; family Ophiodermatidae; genus Ophioderma; species Ophioderma brevispina. Next base: position 4,720 of record JAMKCH010018339.1, read on the forward strand.
AATTTTAGTACAGTTTGACATCTGGTGTGGCCATTTTATGACCCACGTGTGCTTTATTCTATAAGTCTGCTGAATTCATCAGGGTTACCAATGACCCCGGCAATGACCCAGAGTCCCAAATGGCCACACCGTCAATACTAAACAATGGTGATGTCATTTAAATAGTTCTCTTCAATGCCAAAACTAGAATTTACTTAATGTTCTTGCATAACAGGTGGTCCGCCCAGGTCAACCAATTATACGAACAAGGGTAACAACACCGACAGGAGCCATCCTCCCATCCCCTACTGTCATGAGATTTGGAATTCCGGCTGTGTGTTTATTCATTTCTCCTTTCATATATTTTGGAGCTACAATAAGTAAAGAAGGGGCTGCATTTCTAGAAGAAAAATGACATCTTTGTACCTGATGATGATGATTAAGGCAAGTACATGTATATTAACGCTGACTGTATGAACCTCTCCCATGTACAGGGTGAGTCAAAAAGATTTACCCTCGTTTTGTTTGAATTTTTCTACAGCAGTGAAAAATCTACCAAAGATACCGATTATAACATATAAAACTAGATTATTTCACCTACTAGTCGAATTTTTGAATTTTTATTTTTGAACTTTGCATTGCGAAGTTATGCTAACTTAAAGATAGGTAGCCATTTTTCACTCTGTCCACGGAATCACTGTTGTGGAATTTGGCCCAAGGGACTTTGGATGAGTCTACACAAGTACATCATGACATTCTTTGCTTGCTTTGATACCTTTGTGTAAACCTTCATCAAGAAAATGTCAAACTATTTCATTATTCTGAAATCAATAACAAATCATGGAATCTTACACCCAAATTTTGAAGCATTACTTCAATAAATGTTCGAAATTGTTCCCATATCTTTTCACAGAAACTGAATGCAAATATTTAGGCAATCCTGTGCAATACAGCCGGTTGACCCACTTTTTTCCGCCGGCTCCTTCATAACCTGATGGGGGGGAGAGGGGTTACTTTGTGGAATCAATATTTGGACACAGACATTGAACGTCCATCTGCCTTTCCCTTTGCATCTCAATCTTTCCTCTCCCTTCCCTCTCTTTTCTCTACTCCTTTTCTGCTTGTCCTTTTCCCACTTTCCTGTTTTACCGCTAGCTTAAGCTTTTTGTCTGGTAAGGCCCATACGGGAGGGGACAGTGCCTCCCCTTCCCCCTCCTGCCCCTGTTACGCTACTGTCATTAACTATTGTTAAGAAATATTATCAATAACAGTGGTTACGGGTTATGAAATGGTTACTTTAGAACAAAATACAAAAGTTATTAAGCATTTAGATGAAGTAACTCAATGGCTTTTGCTGCTGTGGACGTGAAGAATTGTACAACCGTGGTCAATATGGTTTTTGGCGGCTTTCCGTCAATTTACCATATCTCCAATATGCGAAAAGGTAAACTTTAGATTTCTTTACCAATGATAGTAGATATAATGAGCTATTGTTTTCGTGTATAAAAACCAATTTCTAATCTTGTTAAATATTTTTAATATTTTTCTGAAATCGAGTGTAAATCTTTTTGACTCACCCTGTAGTGTGCAAATGGACTTTAAATCAATATTGGTTATGCATGAGACTTCCTAGCATTCTCAATTTTAATGGGGTATGCTTTTTTCAGTATAGGCTTGATTGATTTCTTTCATCCAGGCCTTATACACCAAGGAGTTAAGTGGATCCCCAGGTCAAAATTCCAGTTGATCCCAGTTGAAAGTTGTTCCATTTTCCGTGACGGAACTAACTGGTTTCAACTGTTTTTAACTGTTCTTAACTGGTCTTAACTGAGTTCAACTGGTCAGTAAAGACCTAGTTGAAAATTGTTCCATTTTCCGTCACGGAATCAACTGATTCAACTGGATATTCAACTGGGATCAACTGGATTTCAACTGGTTGCAGTTGAAACCAGCTCAGCTGAGATCAACTGGAATTTTGACCTGGGATATCAATGCTTAATTTTACACGTGTCTCATGGGGCTTACAAAATAATCTTTTTAGCTCTCGCCACATCCAAACACATGAAGTTTTACCTTTGATCCTAAAATAAAGTCAATATCATTCTTCAAGAAAAGTGAAAGTCTTTCAGAGGCACTTCCTGATCCTCAGTTTGACCCTGCATTTCATATCATCAAACCTGAGATTTTGGTACGTTACAAAACTTTTATTTTTCTCATCTCATCTGCAAAATATTTATTTTGAGCACTTTTCCCATTATAATCCTACTGGCTAAAATATGCTTTGTTTACGGTAACCGGAAAATATGTTGTACAGTACCCTCTGGACTGTTGTAATATATACACAATTACCCTTTGCATTAAAATGGTATGTCAGATTCAAAGGAAATTTTGGAATGAAGTATATTTGTGATGACCCTGCCTATGAAACAAAGAATGTTGTAATCGTACGGGTGGGGTATTTTAAGTTAGTACACTTTTACAGTACAGTTACAGAGTACAGTTAGAAATAGTATAGAGCTTGTTTTCTTAGATAAATGTGCAGGTGTTTTCAGTAGATTTCAAAATGAGTGAGACCTGTCAGACCTCATTAAAATTATTTGGTCTGTCCATTTGCCATTGAGAGGAAAGAGTATTAATGGCCCACAGGTAAAAAAAAAAGTGAATTGGTAATCATATCAATGTACATAGACCTGTGCCTGTATGAAGATTGTATTTGTTCAATCCTACTTCAAAGATAGAATCAGGTATTTCAATTGAAGTACCATCATGCATGAAATATTTGAACACATGTTACTGATACATTGACACTTGCAACACATTATTAGCTATCATAAAAGAAAACCAAAAAAACTTTTTAAATTTGGATTTGGGCATCCAACCTTATATAGAAGATAGAGATTAAGTTGCACACAAAGCGGTTTATGAGTTTTGCATTACTGGCCAACCATGGAATTAGCCTATCAGACCATGTTTTTTTTTTTTGGTTTAAGTAGTAAGTTCTTTTCTGTGCAGCAAATTTTACCATGGCCACAATATGCGTTTTGTAATGGAAACACCGGCCTATTCTCCAAATTGACCTCAAACAATATCCACCTTATGGAAAGATGCAAGAACTCTCACTCAATATTTGAAGTATACTAGTACACATCAGTATTTTGAATACAAATATGTTAATATTACTTTTTCATTGTTTTATTTGTATGCCAAAGCAGTACAGTGGAGTTTGTGATTACAACTAGAGGCATTTTCCTCACGTGGTTGGTATAATATCGTAGATTGGAGATGGAACAGAAACTGAATCAGTCGGACACTTGTACTGCAAAATTCAATAGGATTTCTCTTAATTTATTATCTGCTTTTCGTACAATATGGTGGTTCACACTGAGAATGTAGGGTTGAAATTTTAATAGCTTTTTAATAATCATCTTTAATCTGAAATCACTCTGAAGTTTTCATTATCATCTGATTGAAATTTCAAGTGATGTCATTTTAAGAAACATTAATTATTACTGTGAATGGTTAAAGTAGGGTCAGTGATTAAATTTGGAACATTTTTCAAAAATTCATAATTATTGTAAAAGACGAGTCTCTGCTCCATCTAGAACTTGTCCAATGGGAACCTCACACAATAGTAATGATGAGTACACCAGAATATCATGAACATAATCATGCTTTTCATTGGCCGATTCTGATTAAAATAGGGAAATAGTTTGAACCATACCACTTGTCCCCGAGTTAGCGTGAGGTGCAATAAAACAAATACTACTGGTTTATTTGTGGGAAATAAGCCCACAAATTTCCTGGTTTAAATGGCTACAGCCTATCACCCCACACCCGAAGGGTGGGCACTTTGATGAAATGGTGGACAGTGAAGTGAGGACAACCAGAAATTTTTTTTAAAAGCTGAAATGTCACCTCAAGAACACCAATTTGAGTGATTTGTTTTGGTTTGATTGTTGTTGTGAATAGCATAAAGCAAGCTTTGTGAATCTTGATGACATAAGACCTAATTTGGGATGCCATCTCACAACCAAAGCTATGTGAATGGGTAATAGAGTAATGTGGTGATGCCCAACCAGTATGTTCAAATGTTGACATAGAGTCGGGATGATTTTATGAAACCTAGATGGAATGATCCATGGGAGGATTTTAACACAATTGGCGGCAAAGAGAAATCTTGGATCATTTGAGGTCTGCTGGACACAAAAATGGGTACTTTTTAAAAATTGCATTTTTTGTGTGCAAAAGTTGCTTCATCAGAATACTCCTTCATATGTGGGTCAGCCACATGTAGGATGTCCAAGGATTAGTAGTCAAAGGTCATCTGCTGGGTCATGGCAGCTCACCCATATACCCTTCAATAGGGACAGTGAGATACTGTCAAAGCTAAGAAAATAAAGTTGAAAAGTAACAATGTGTTCACCAAACCCTGACAAATAGTAATTTGCCCATATAATAGACCTACATGTATATCTGGACACAATACCAGGGTGGGGTGGGGGGGTGGTTGTGCAGCCAAGGGGGTAACATTTCAGCCTCTCTGGTAAATTGTGTGCACCCTTTCTTAGAAATTTGGTATAAGAAGGGGCTGCATTCTGTTACACAATATATTTTCACTTAGGTATTAAACGAATTCAATGACAACCACAATGGCTCAAACTACAGTTGAACATTAGTTAAACAGACTTGTTACCCATCCTTATACCTAAAGTTGTTACACCACCAATCTCTATATCCATGCCATTAAGTGGGCTACCCTTCTAACCTATGCTAATGACATCCTGCAAGTTAAAGGGGCATTTCAAGATCCACAGCCTCGTCCCCCAACTTACCTAAAAAAGTAGAGATTTTTATGTCATTTGAAACGTTGGCCCAATGTGCCTAATCTTACGTGCAAATTCGATCTACTCTGGAAGAAATTTTTAATTTTGTATTTTCTGTCTGTAAACGGATAGAAATTAGAACACAGTGGCCTATGGGGCACCATGATACAAATATTTGCTCATAACATCAAAATGTTCTGTCGGAATCAACTGAAATTTTGGTAATAACATTTTCTCGGGGATATCTCATGAACCATAAACAAAACTGAGGTGCTAGGATCACAAAATGCACCTTTAAGAATATAGAGTTCCCATATTACTTTATTATTAGGGGTAGATTTTTGGAAGAAAACAGACACAAAAAGGTATGACTGTGGATGCTTCGGTGGAGGTTTTAAGGTGCCAGAAGCTGAGAGAAAATTTTTGGTATTTTTTCAGGGTACATGTACATGTAGCTGTTCAAATATCCGGCCGCACATCACTACCCAAAAGAAATGTGATGAACCCCACAGACAAATTATACTGTATTATCTATAATAAATGCTCAATTTTTTTTGACAAGAAGTTACTAAACATACCAAAAAATGTATGTATAGATAATTAACAACCGTGATTGTGATATTGGTGGCAGTAGGTTTGCTAACATGCAAATTAAATGTTGATACTTTTGACAAGTGTAGATTTTCATAAAAATTGTAAATAGGCCATTTTAATGGGCATACCAGATGATGCTGGCTATGGTTTGGAATGGGAAATATAACTGAAGAAAAGACCCATAATAAATTCTGCCTTTTTGAAAAAAAATGTCCCAAGGACATTTATTACAGACAACAGATTATTTAAAATGCTGTAAGCCTATCATATGCAGATTTAAATTTGTTATGTTGACCGGGATTTTATCCTAAGTACACATTTATTTTAACATGTAACTAATTGTTGTCTTGTTTTGTTTGGTGGTTGGTTAAGGAAAAAGAGATGTATGTTAGTAACTATTTTAGTCACTCCCCAGCATGCAATTTTGTGTTTCATTTGTCCTTCCATTATGGGCCAGCAAAACAGTGTTTAAAAACATCTGCTTGTTTGCACTCATTAATTCCTAAATAGCAGACTATGTTTGTATTATGATTTACAGAATAGTCATTTTAGCTTAATATTCAAATTAAATAGTTATATTTATTGTGTGTAATAGATATGTCAATCTGAGGATTGTGTCTGAAGGAATTTGTTACAAAGTAATGTTACAAGGGTAAATAAACCTACGCACATATACATTTATGTACGCGCATATATAACTGTAAGTCATGATAACAGCCTTTTTGAAAATCTGCACTATATATCTTTAGAATTTCTCTTGAATTTTGATGGGGTGGAACAAACAAACAAAATAAAAAGAAAAATTACCCTTTTTTATATAAAAGCAAAGTCAAGGTAAAAATAAAGCACCAATCCTAAATATTTAGTTGTGAAAATCCAGTCGTTGACCCCACCATTCGCCTCATGGAATTCAAAGTTTTGTATTTTTTAATCTCATCTACTGCAAAACATTTTTGTTTATGATTACCAAAAAATATTGTACAGCAATGTATCATCATGACTATTGTAACACAATTACTGGTGACTTCAAATTGGTATATCAGATAAAATGTTTAGGTTGGATGGAGTGACCACAAGTAGTAGGGCACATCTGAGGATCGAGGCTGAGGATAGTACTCTTTTAACTAAAACAAAATAATTTTGGCCTAAATCCTTACTGAAAAAAAAATGTGTCGCTTAAAAAGTCCCACACCCACACACTGTACAATATTTGTAATGTTCTTTTGATAAGATCCCATAAAGGGACACAAGGACATTTCCAGAGAATTATAGTTAAAGACACTATCAGTGATTGCTAAATCTGCAAATCGAAAAAATCATCAAAAATCAGATTTTAGCATGTACGTAACAAGTACAGGTATCCTGACATATCCTGCAAATGATAAGACCAGAAGCAACCTAATAAGGACAGAATCGGAGATTTTAGTCATTACTGTCCGAACGGACACTTACTACAACACGTAATTGAATGGAGAATCGTATCTTGGAACACTGCCGTTTTCTTCCTTTTCTGTAAATTCTACAGCTGGAAAAGGTAACTTATGAGAATTCTACAGACTTATCATTCACTTTGAAGCTATTCCTGCAAATTTCAAATATTTTTCAAATCACTGATAGTGTCTTTAAAAATGGACAGAAGGTATTTTCCATTGCAATTCAAAGTAATTTTTGTTATTGTTTCAACTTTTTGTCTTATAAATTTTGAAACATTGTTCTGAGGTGTTCTGCATCCTATTGCATATATACAGGAATTTTGTCACAAAGATATCTTGTGTCCCTTTAATGTCATATTTATTTCCTCCTTATGCTGTAAATATTTTATCAGTACCTGTAAATCGTGAATAAAACTATTTGATAGCAATTCTTATCATCTGCTTGTTGTTTTTGAATGTCTATACTGTTAGAGGGCAAGGTGGCCGAGTGGTCTAAGGCAGTGTACCGTCAGCAGGGTATAAAATCAATCGAGCCGTCCTGGTTCGAAGACCGTTGAGAGTTGGTTTATGTGTCACGCAATAGTAGTTCTACTAAGGTCGGAAATTGGTAAGTGTGAGTACTCATTTCTCCCCTCCACTCCCACCCATTGCGTAGTGTGTACGTGTACAGGCTGTCCAAAAAGAGTTTATGCTCGGGATTATGGTTAAAATAAGAATATACATGGGTCTTTGTTTGGTACTCCTTAAAGCCAATAAAATAAGCTATTAGTTGCCATTCATTTCATTCCAGTCCGATGTGTAGAACTAAAGATATGCTTCATCAAATATGAGAGTGCAAAATCAACTTGGTCAGATGATTTCTGCCTACACTCTAAGAAAAAAAGTGCGAAAGAGGTTCTAAACTTGTCCTCTATATGGAACCCTGTAAGGTTCCTCAACGAACCAAAAATAAGGCTTGTGTCGAGAACACTAGACTTCCTTTGCATACTTAAATCTGTTTTGGGGTTTGTTTTTGTTTTGCCAAGTTGCAATCTTTTGTGAGCTTCAAGACAGGATGGCAAAGGACTCAAAAGAACTCTGTCCTTCCATGAAAGTGGCACAAAATCGATTTTGGTGTATCGCACTAAATAATATCTCAGGATTGACATAAGCAAAACACTATTGGAAAGCCCTGTCTTTGTTCTTTAATATTATGCAAAGTTCTAGACATCGCCAACTCAGCATCTCAAAGACTTTGACTATGCAGATGATCTAGCTCTAACAGCCGATTATGTGGTGCACAAGATCTGCTAACATGACTGAGAATGCTGCAGACAAAGTTCGCCTACATCTAAATGCCAGGAAGACAGAATATGACTGCCAATGAGGAAGATAATCATCAACCTATCTGCACTACAACAGACGGTACCCAACTCAATGAGGTCAGAGACTTCAGGTACCTGGGGTCCTATGTTGCCGACAGCAAGAAAGACCTCCTTTCATGCAAAGGACAAGCTTGCAATGCCTGCAATAAACTACACCACTTATGGCAATCTGGTATCTCCAATTCATTTAATTGAAGGGGGGGGGGTTGTTGCAAAACTTTTAAAATGTGGACCCTTTTATGGACCTAACCCCTCTAATATGGACCTTTGTGGACTTTTTGAACATCTCATCACCAAAAGTGGACTTTCTTGTAAAACTCAAAAACATAAGCAAAAAGAGGCCTACATCAGGCTTCTTAACCGTGGTGAACAAATTATATCATGGCGTGAGCACATGACCAAAGCCACAGATATATGGAAGATATCCCTCCAATCAGTGCCAAGTGGGGGCTGAGGGGGGAAGAGTGCCCCTCTGCAACATTTTTGAGGGGAAATCGGCAAATAATAAAAACACTGATATTGTATGTAAATCAGCCCTTTGTAGGGATTCTTTTGACCTACGACAGGGGAACTTTTTGCTTGTGATCGCGGTGATTATTTGTTGCAACTAACGGAGGAGATGCCACCCACTCGCGACCACTTGGGGTTTCTGTGCATGTTGATACGCCCGCCTGCCTCCATTCTCATATTCTGTTGCCCAATGCCGAGCTCGATTTGCCGGTCCCTGTCATCATGCGATTGATCTAGTCTCAGACATCCCATGCTTAGGAGGTTACCATTCCCAAAAAGGGGCCGTCGCCCCTTTAACTACATTGACATGATTGCTCGAAACATCCAACGGTATCCGTCTGACATCCCCAACTAAGTGCTTTTTTTTTTTTTTGAGACAGGCTGTAATCCTTCGAGAGCCATAGTCCAGGCTCAATTGACAACGACGGAATAAAGAGCCAACTGAATGGAGTGCCTGTTCTTTACTGTTGTAGGTGGACTATGAGTCCGGCAGACTACAAAAACTTCTACACCAGTTCTAGCTCTGTTACTTGCACTCATCGCTCTAGGTACCAGAGTCCCTTCCAACCTGCACTAGGCCAGTATGGAAGGGTAGGCCTTAATCCTGCAGTGGACTGACATATCTGATGATGATGATGATGACTGTTAACTGTAAGAGTACCCTCTAATTGTAAGTGGGTATGTATTGGAACTTTGCATTGGATGTGTGAAACAGAATATCCGTTGGTATTTTCTCAGATAAGTGGATATTATTGGGGGGGGACCCTATGAGGTATATCCCTAACATCCTTTTCGGAAGTAACCTTAGCGTTGTAGATCTACCAACAAAAAAGTCCCCCTTGTGTGAGGCATGGAGGAGTTTGGCTACTAACTCTTCTAGCGGCTGGTTTCTCTGGTAACTGCAACGGTGATTTTTCCGCTAGCGTTGGGGCTCTGGTCCCGGCTGTCTTGTGGGCCATTTCCTCAGGGAAGGACTGGATTGAACTAGCAGAAATCTTTACCGTGCAATATCTCTGGTATTCCATGTGAGAGCGCCCATTATCCTGCCACGCCCGGCGCTTCATACCATTCGCTTCTTTCTATAGCTCCCAACCGACATGGCGCTGGTGGCCCATTTCAACCTCAAGCCCTCAACACTTTCACTTTCACTCGAGACTTCAAAAAGAATTTCGGATGGAGACTGGCTTCAGTATTGCGTTGCCCATTCAAGGGAACATGAGCAACTTCTATTATCTTAGGATGCTACGACATTACTCCACGTGAACGCCAAAATGGCTCTGTTTCCATGTGTGGACAGTCAGGCATTCAGGTTCCACTGCCTACTTTTCGGCCTTTTTAACGTCACCCAGGGTGTTTAGTATTACTTACAGATCTTCAAGGCCGTGGCGGCGTTCCTCAGGCACCGGAATCCAATTTGTGTTGTGTAGTTGGACGACTGACGGGGGTACTCTCCTCCAGATGCCCCAGGGGGTAACTGTATATTCTGCTCAGGTTACCACAAAACCTAGACCTGCAGGCATTTACTTTACTCCCAACGTTGATGATGATCTTCCTAATTGATACACATGCGGATTATTGTATCCATTGAAATATACTGTACACGACACAGGAGCTGGCAATCTAACTAACCCTGGTGAACTACCATGAGCTGTACCCTACACAATGTAGCTTTATTCCACCCTGGTAGTGCCAGCTCATTGTGTTGTGCACTGGGGTTATCTCATGGTTACAACAATGTCCATGTGCATCAATAGAGGGCTCTCTCCAAGTTGGAGTAAATGGTCTCAGGTCTCAGGTTTTGGTGTATTGGTTTGGTTAGACCTGAGCAGAATACATGTCAGTTTCACTGAATCGTCTTAGGTTCCTTACAATCCCTCTAATGGAAGATATCGAGGGACACCATGATGAACCACAGGCAAATTGAGCTGATCAGACAGGTTCTCCAATTACCAAAGTAAACAGATAATTATCCATGCTGAGTACCAAGAAGTTTTTAGGAGTTCCAGCCAAGGCTACAGCTGTCACTGCCAATTGGATTATCATTAATGATTACCTTGCTAACAATAGTGAGATGGACTATATATCTGGAAGTATTACACCTTTATGGGGTGTTGAGTGGTTGTTTTATTTCATAAATAATTTAAGCACATATAGGCTAAGGTGTCCTTGTTTCTCAGGTTCTTGGTTAGTGTAGTTTTGCAAGAGAGAAAAATATCAGTCATGGTTCAATCTTCCATGTGTTTAATTCCAATGGAGTATTTGCAATGTACATCTTAAAAAGTGAAAACTGTTTCTTTCTGGGGAGATTGATGGGGAAGGTGTAATGCAATGAAGTTATCGTAACTAAAACACGCGGGGGGGGGGAGCAATATGGTTCTGCTGGGCAGTACTAAGTTGAAACGGTACTCAGTGAAAATTGGTGACAGTGGTGTGTCGCCACATAACCCCTTTGTTTTGAGTACCTCTCACTAAAAGACCTTTTGTCACCCTAAAATCCTTTTTGAAACATTCTCATGGAATTACTACATTACCTCTAAAATTCTAAGAATTATCCAGACATTCTTTCACTTAAGCTCCTCTTTGGTTTAATGTGGAAATTAAAGAAAATCATCACTGAATGCTATGTCCAAGACGCTAAATGACCCACATTTTGACTAAAAGTTTTAGGGGTTTCTCCCCAAAGGATGCCCTTTTTAGCATCTAATCTGTAATTTTGAACTGATGATAGTATGATTATTTTGGGGTTCCATATCACTGTAAAAATAAATTTGTCAATTTTCTGCAATTTTTTTATAAGACCTATGTAGACATATAAGATATAATTTTGACTAACTTTAGTCAAAGCAATGTCTTATATGACCAATTTGTAGAATAACTTACTTTTACAGTGTAGTTTCTTTTACCAAGACATCAAATACTTATGATGGAAAGCATGGTTAATTTAGGTCTTTTGAAAAATTTCCCAAAATTGTTTTATTTATTAACCATTTTAACAAGCTAGGCTACTCAACAAATATGAGTTTCAGTATAGGGCCCTGAACAATTAAAACACAAGTAGAATATAATTTTAATGTCCAGAAATAAACAAAAATAATGAAAACCAAACATAAAAAATACCCAAAATGAAATAGGCCTATACAAGATCATTTTTTTTTCTGAAAATCAACTGTTTCTATGTGTAACGCAAGTTACTTGCTTGGTTTAAAAATACTGCAAATACTTGCGTCACCCCCTGACAAGATGACAGTCTGGAACATGACATTTGACCATGGTCCATGACCTTTGACATCATCCACACATGAAAGAACCCCTATTGCACCTTAAAGAGACATGAGGAGATTTCCAGAAAGAAGCGCCCCCAATTTTTCTCGAACCTAGGTTTTTTACATATTTGGAATGCTTACCAATGTATTAGATCACACCTGAAGTGAATAAGATGAATACGCCGTCTTTATGTAATAAGATGATGATTTAGTAGTTTCTGTCGTGCACGACAGAAAGTCAAATCATGGTTTTCTATGGGGAACGAATACGATAGGTGGCAAGTTCAAAACAAGGTTTGCGGTTTTCTTTTGCACCTGTTTGTCCAATAAACCTTCCAAACGTTCTCGGTAGGTGGTCTACAACCGATCTAGTGAAATTTGAGGGAAATTCATATCAAAAAAAATCTCCTCCTGTCACTTTAACCCCAAGTCTGGTGTAAATCGGACTACTTTTCGAAGGAGATGTGAAAAACGAAAACCTAAATGGAACAAATACACACATGCATGTATACGGACATGCGCGCTATCGCAAAATCCCCCTCTGCCTTTCAAGCCGGGGGATAAAAACAAACAAACAAAACTGCAAGCAAGCAAGCTGAGTAAACAAATATGCTAACACATTCCATTTATTTAAATAGGCAAGCTTTGAAAACTTTACAAATTACACAAAATGATGCACCATGTATGCAATGTTTATTCCGTGCATGGGGCATCCCCAACCCGGGGGGGGGGGTACTAGTCATTTGCCAACACAATTTGTACAACTTTCTACACCCGAATTTTTTTCAGTCGTTTCGAAAATGTGAAGAGCGGGGAGGGGAGCCGCACTTTTTTTTTCAATCAATACAAAATACAACAACAATACAATTTCAAAGTAACTTAAATCATCACTCATAAATAACACGGCAGAAAAAATAAATGCAATCATGTTTTGAAATCGGGAAATAAAACACTGATATTTATGTTAAATCAGCCTTTTTTAGGATTCTTTTGCCTACGACAGGGAACTTTTGCTTGTGATCGGGATATTTGTTGCACCTACCGGAGAATTGCCCCCTCTTAACACTGGGCTGTGAATGGCTCAGCGCCTGCCTCCAATCTCATCTTCTGTTGCCCAATGCCCGAGCTTGATTTGCTGTTCACTGTCATCGTGCGATTGATCTAGTCTCACATCCCATGTTGGTATCCGTCTGACATCCCCAACAAGTGTTTTTTTTTTTTTTTTGAGACAGGCTGTAATCCTTCGAGAGCCATAGTCCAGGCTCAATTGACAACGACGGAATAAAGAGCCAACTGATTGAGTGCCCTTGTTCCTTTACTGTTGTAGGTGGACTTGATTCCCGGCCGACTACAAAAACTTCTACAACATCAAACCATTCTAGCTCTGTTACCTTTCACTCATCGCTCTCGGTACCAGAGTCCCCTTCCAACCTGCACTAGGCCAGTGTGAAGTGTACCTTAACCGCAAGTGGTCCTGCATATCGATGATGATGATGATGACTGTTAACTGTAAGAGTACCCTCTAATTGTAAGTGGGTATGTATTGGAACTTTGCATTGGATGTGTGAAACAGAATATCCGTTGGTATTTTCTCAGATAAGTGGATATTATTGGGGGGGGGACCCTATGAGGTATATCCCAACATCCTTTTCTGAAGTACCTTAGCGTGTAGATCTACCAACAAAAAAGTCCCCCTTGTGTGAGGCATGGAGGAGTTTGGCTACAACTCTTCTAGCGGCTGGTTTCTCTGGTACGGCCCGGTGATTTTTCCGCTAGCGTTGGGGCTCTGGTCCCGGCTGTCTTGTTGGCCCATTCTCGGGGAATGGACTGATTGAACTAGCCGAATCGTACCTGTGGCCATATCTCTGGTATTCCTTGACGAGCGCAGTACGTGCCACGCCCGGCGCTTCATACCATTCGCTTCTTTCTAGCTCCCAAAACGACAGCGAACTGGTGGCCCCATTCTCAACCATCAAGCCACTCACACTTCCAATCAAGATCCAAAAAGCAATGATCCGGCCACTGGAGACTGGCTTCATTATTGCGTGCCACATTCAGGGAACATGACAACTCTCTTAATCTTAAGGATTCCTATCCTACATGTACTCCCACTCCACGTGAACGACCAGAAATGGCTCTGTTTCCATGTGGACAGTCAGGCATTCAGGTTCCACTGCCTACTTTTCGGCCTTTTAACGTCACCCAGGGTGTTTATTACTTACTATCTTCAAGGCCCGTGGCGGCGTTCCTCAGGCACCGTGGAATCAATTTGTGTGTGTAGTTGACGACTGACTGGTGTACTCTCCTTCCAATAGCCCAGGGGTTAACTGTATATTCCTGCTCAGGTACACCCCAAAACCTGTAGACCTGGCAGGCCATTTACTCCCAACTTGAAGATGATATACTATGATACACATGCGGATTATTGTAATCCATTGAAATATCCTTACACTACACAAGGATCTGGCAATCTACCCTTTACACTACACAATGAGCTGTACACTACACAATGAGCTTGTATGCCACCCTGGTATGCCAGCTCATTGATGTTTGTGCACTGGGTATCTCAATGGTTACAACAATGTCCATGTGCATCCATAGCGGGCTATCTCCAGTTGGAGTAAATGGTCTCTTATGTCTCAGGTTTTGTGTATTGCGGATGGTTACCTGAGCAGAATACTACACATTTACTCCCCTGCGGCCAAAGAGGTTCCTTTACTCAACATCTAAGAAGTCTGCGTAGTGTCTCGGTTTGGTTCTAATCAATCACAAGAAAATCCAATCTGGTCGCCACCCAATTGCCTTTTTTTTCTGGGTGCTCAGCTTGACCTTTTATTGGTCCCTCTCGCAGTCCCAGTTCCGGAGCAGGTTCTCAATATGATCGATTATGCCAGCGTCTGATGTGCTCCCCAGGTCGTCCCTGGCGGTAGGTTGGCTCAATGTTCTGGGGCTGTTTGCCAGTCTAGTGATCGGGTCCCACCGACTGCACCTCTGGCACACTGCAGGCCGCAGCATTCACCTCCCTGTTCCGGTCATTCCCGTCATTCCATGAAAAGCGTCAGGCTGGGTGGGCGGAAATTTGAGCCGGTGATTGCGTGGTCCTTCTATCAGCTCTGCTCTGGACACGCCACCCACCTCTTCTTTTGGCCGCTTGTGGACCTTCTCTAAGGTCGGCCGCTGGCCCTTCCTCTAGATCCCACCTCATTCAGAATCGGGCGGCATTCAGCTCAGGTCCAGTGCTGGAGCACCTTCTGTGACTGCATGGTCTTTATATCATGAAGGTTTCCAGGAAGGACGGCCTTTCCATCAAAGCTGCTGACCTGGCCTCTGCCTCGAGGTGTAAAAGATCCATAACCCTCAGAACTTACTCAGGGGGGGATACCTGGGGAACTTACTCGGGGCTGTGATCCCACTTCAAGTGATATGAGGACTGCGGTTTCTATTCCTAGGCCTATCAAGCCACCGTAGGCCAGGTCACAGCCTTTACAACACTAGTCATTTATGATTCTGGATTCGAATCTGCTACGATGCGGAACTACAATTTGGCTATACAGTCCATTCACAGGGGTTTCGATATGATGCTCCTGCCTCCACCTCAGAGGAGGATCACCCCTCGTGGGATCTCTGGAATACTTGAAGGGACCACCTTTGAGCCCTCGAGATCTAACCATGATGAACCTTACGTTCAAACCCTTTTCCCTCTGTTCATATGTAGCGGGAGGATACGGGGGGTGGGTGTAAATCGACTCGCCCCGCCAACCCAATGCTTTTGTGGTAGCGGGGCACTGGTTGGCTTTTGACGCATCCAAAAACACCCCGGGTAAGTTTAGGAGGGCAGAACCCTGTATTTGGGACTGGCTCGGAGGCACAAGAGAAGAAGGGTGGTAGACAGTTTTTCCGGGTAGCTCTGTCGCTCAATAACTGAGTTTATTCAGCTTAATTTACATTATTATGACCAATCGATTATACGTAGGATCAACTATTTCATTTACAGCCAACACTGACAGTCTCACTGTACGAACACCAAGATCGCAGACTCCCACCTCCTTATCCAATCTGTGTCGACCGTTTTGTCGACCCCTCTGTTTACCCTATGTCGACAGCTCGTCGACCTCTAGTTAAACCTCTGTCGAACAGCTCGTCGACCACCTCTGTCAATCCTAGTCCCAGCTCGTCGACCCTACGTAACTATGTCGACAGCTCGTCCGACAACCCCTATCGACCTGTCGCAGCTTGTCGACAGACAACTTTTAAATGTCCGACAACAATTTTAATGTCGACAGCCCTGTTTCACACGAAATCGACAAAATTTTGTGTCGACGGACAAATTTTTAGTTCACACACTACTTACTCCCTTGGCACATACCCTCTGCTCGACCGCACAAATTTTAGCACGTAGTGTAGAGATACAATTCTCTCCCTTGGGCGCACTTTAGGCACAATCAACGCACTCTTAGGCACAATTTTTTGAGTATACTCGTATAATTCTCTCCTCTCGTTACACAAGACTTGGCAAATCGTAATTATCTCCCTTTCGGTACAAATTTTGGTGCACTATAAAGTCTTCGTGCAATCGCGCGAAATGGGAAAGAAAAATGGGAAATTGTGTCCAGTATAAATGCAATTTGAGCTAACCCGACTACACTCTTATACTATAATCAAAATAAAAGTATAGACCAGGTATACTTACGACCCTCTTTTCAGTACCTAAAACACACGCTAGAACCTAACTATCTCGATTCAAAAGATTCTATCTCACAACTCTCTTTTCCATAGCTCTCACAACTGTCTCCCTCAACACTCTCAATCACACTCTCCTCAACCTTATTTCGATTCACCTTCCTACCAGCCTATATTCGCTGTATCCTCCTCATCAATACTCGCTGAATTTTCCTCTCAGCTATACTCGCTGATTTTCCTCCTCAGCCATAATCGCTGAACTACTCTCACTCCCTCTTCTTTCATCATTATCAATCATTCTTTTCCCCCTCATTCCCCGTACAATTTCCCCACATCCCCTTTTTAAATATAACCTCCTCCTCTTACTCCATTCAATACACCTTCTGCTACCTCCTAATAAACCTGACTACCCTCCGCAATTGTATAGCTGATGTGCAGGCACCGAAGCAGACAGGTACACGATCAGTCCTTCCACTTTACCGGTTAACACCGTCAGCTGCCCAATTCCGATCCATAGAATTCATTTCACGAGATATATATAGATAGATATCACCGCACGTCAACATACCACTCATGAATTCTGGACATCTACCTACCCCTACAACCAATCATCCCTCATGGCGAGGTCAGTATACGTCTATTACATAATACCTGAAAATAATATTCTATCACCAGTAGTGACAG
>JAMKCH010018340.1:0-23364 GCA_023653785.1 Ophioderma brevispina
TTTTATATGTAGACCCAATATAACATTGTTTTTTTCAAAGTATGCAAAAACCGGAGGCTCAGCCAACCATACAAATATTAAAGGCATCCTATACAAGATCTCAACATAATTTTACAAAACTTTCGAAAAATAGAGACTTAAACAGCGAGTCAACGATGCACAGAATGAAAAAAACCAAATAAAATATTAAGCGTTCTTGGAACAGTGCAAGTGCTGGTACACATTAATATGCCCATTTTTTAAAAACCCCACATCAATCTTGTTATTTCTAACGGCTATACCGTTTTTTTCCCAGAGTACAACCAACTCATTCAACTTTCTTTTGGAAAGATTTTGCCAATTAAGAGACTGCTTATTTTAACTTTCATTAAAAATGTACATCTTCCCATGGCAAATCACCAATGAAAAGTTTTAAATTCCTCAATACATGCTTATACTGTAGATTTATTTTACGGATCTTTATTTTACGCTCCATGGCATTATAAAATTGGTATACAATAGGACGCATTCAGATGCGTGGGCTCATATCGATTGCACATCCGGTTCGTACTCTTCCTTCTATACTGACAATAACTTCATGTGGAATTAACTGGGATTATTAGCCTCACGTCCGTTTGGCCTTTTTTGTCACGTCCTTTCTCGTTTCTTAAATTGACGCGCGTCTTTTAGAAATGGACCGCCAAGGACAAGAAAACGACGCCACGTCCGTTTGGGGCCCTTTCTGACGTCCATTTGGCCAATTTCTTTTCGTCCGTTTTGGTTGGAATGGACACGTCCATTTCCTGCGTCCTTTTGGCGCTAATGTATCGCCACATAGCTCAATATTAACTGACATGATTTTGACATATTGAGAGAAGCATCAAAGGACACCCCAAGCTTTTAAAACACATTGAAGGCTTAAATTCAAGCATTACGAAGTTTTATTTAACCTGTAGTTTTAACATTTGAAACATTTTAATCTGTATATAAACATTTGAGACCTTTCTCATCCGTATTTGACCGTTTTTTGAATATTTTTAATATTACTTGTTAATAACTATTTTGCTGCTTACTTTTTTTAGTGTGAGAATTTTTGTACCTTCATGGCCGCCCATACTTGTTTTTAGGTTCTAACTAACTAAAATCTATCAATGAAAAAATATGTACTCTATTTCCACCCCAGTTCATATTCCTCCTGACTAGCAGTAGCTTATGGGTACACCCTAAGGTCCATTCATACTTCACCGCACTGCAATACAGTGAAGAGAAAATACTGTGCAATTCGCAGTGCATTGGTACTGGATGTCTGACTCAAAACAGCAGCGCAATGCAATTTCAACTGTGTTGCTGCAGCGAAGTTGCTGCAGTGAAGTATGAACTATTACCTTAACTCCCTCAATATAGCTTATTCTCTGAACCGATTTGACAATGGAAGATTCAACAAAACAACCGTGTCTTGAGATTTGTTTCAGAATAATAAAAATCAACGAATTCTGAGGAAATATGCTTGATACCCAAACGGGGGTTATCTCTTAACCGAAAAATTATAGCGATCCAACCTCATATGTACCCATACATTTGCGTGGAGTAAGCTCTGATGTATGAGGGGCAATAATAAAGCTTCACAACAAATCATTGATTTTGAAAATCGTCTTAGAGGATTAAATGAGAGTATCATAATGATCACTGCCAGGCCAGTGTGGGATTTAAAGAAGGGCAGGCCATCAATATTTTTCCTTGCGTTATGCAACGTGCAATTGAATGTCGAAATGTACACCAAATAAATTTCGGTATGACAGTACAGAAAGAGTACAAGAAATCAAATCCTAATCAAGCTGACGGAGGACAGTGACAGTGAATCGGAATCAGACGATGATGACTGAATGTAAGTGAATTTTTAACTCATAATATACGAAACTATAGGCCTATGCATCATGGTTTTATTTCATGAAAAGTTTGCAAAATGTAAGCAAACATACTCTTTTGGCTCAGTCCTAATGTTTACTTGGACGCGGAGTAAAATCCTATTGTGATCGGCCTTAATCATATACTACCATGGCGTAATTCTTTTGAATTGGGGGGGATGGGGTTGATGAAAAAATTTTTGAATGAACTGGGGTTTGCTGGAAAGATGTATTAATAGCATATGTGCGAGGCGGCAGCGCGCGAAAATTTTTGCCATTTAGAGCTAAACCGTTAAAAGTAATGTAATAGAACAAAATGCGCGCGGAAATTACCATTTTTTAAACTATTATGTTAAAAATTGAGGTATTTTTTGGTCAAAAACACATGAAAGGGCATCAACATTGGGGGATGATCGTTGACCATCCCCCCTCATTAAAATATTGGGGGGGATATATCCCCCATCCCCCCGGGATTTACGCCTAGGTATATAGGCCGATTACACCTGAAGTGGTTCACCCTATTCTATACATTGTCGCAAGCCGCACAAACTAAAGAAGGACGGGCATATGAGTTTGGATCGACTATAGTCACTGTTTTTATTTTTTATTTTGGGATCATTTCCTTTCTTAAAATGTGGTCTTATGATATGGACATGGTTGAAATTGATAACGGAGCTATGACATAAAACTTGTAACCTATCATTATTACCCCCCTTAAAACAAAGCCTTTCCACACATGTCTGGGAATCTGGGCAAAGTGCATGACCAGAAGGAAAGTATGATTTCCTGCTTCGGTTGTTCCAGATTGAGACAAGTAATACAATTCAGCTGAGATTCAATATATAGCTTTTATCCTTTTATCAGGATGGAAAAGTTGTCACTAGGAAACTCTGTGTTCTTGAAGAAAGCATGACTGGCCAACCCCAAAATGGCGCTGGAAATTAACTCCACTGGATCCGTGTATCTGCACCATCTGAATTATCCCATACCGCGGAAACACTGTTGACTTTATTACAGATGACGTCAATGAAATTAGAAGATACTTAAAGCTCAGCTGCCCCGTATCATGTGCGTTATCTTACAGCAAACCAGTTTGTTTTGATTATTGGTTCTTCGATCTTTCTATCTACCAAGTAGTCATCAATACTGTATTTCAATCTCCAATGCTTAATTTAAAAATATTTAAAATTTGGGAAAGATTAGTCTTCAATTGGTGTTACATGATTTATATTGATAAAATATATATTACGAAAACTAATTTGGCTTTCGTTTAAACTACTCCACGTTATGTGTCCAACCTTGCATTAGTAGAATCTGTAAGTGAAATATTTCAGGTTATCGAAAGCTTCGACCCGTAAGACCATGATATATTATTTATAACAAATTTGGCAATATTATGGATTCAGGAGTTGTTAAACTCGTTTAGGAGCTTAGGTATAAGCATCGGAACCAACATGTATCTATCTATTCTTCAGTAAACCATTATTTTAAAGAGATAAAATGGTGTTGTTTCCGCGGGTTCAATCTTAGGAGGTCCTTTTTCTATGGCACATAGTTTTTTTTAATGAATAATCTGGTACTTTCAATCGGTGTTAGGTTTTATATTATTCGTTGATGACACTACTATTTTGTACTCTCTCACTCACCCACACTTTGTATAAAAAAGGAATTATTTAATATAAAATTAGAAGAATTAACTGGTTTAAAACCTAAAAAAAAAAGCAACATAAACTATCTGTCGATTCTAGTAAACACATTATATGATATTACATGCCTCCCCCGGGGAATTTCAAAATACAGGATGTACAGACATAAGTAATAAAAGCAGCGCTAAGGATAATTGAAATCCTGCTCTTTCATCGTTGTTTGTTGCATACCTCTATAGACACGCTAATGCGGACATTGTAGTTATCTACATAAACCGGCTTAGCTGCTCCTTACGTGAATGATTGTTGTATTAAATTAACGTCTTTTTGCATGTTCTAGGTTAGTGGTTTCGAGTCTTTCTGGAGCTTTTTCTTTAAGCCTATTATGTTTATTATTCTTATAAAGAAAGACATAGCAGGTGCGTCCTCTAGAAAATTTTGTGATTGCTTTCATGAAGGTATTTTTAGCATTTCATCTACGTATATGACGTATCACAGTACTCGATCTATCCATCTAACGGCCGCACCGAGATGCTGTTGACACATCATGTTACCCAAATGTCCGCCGTTGTCCATAAGTGGCGGATGTCAATGGCTCCTGCTGGATGTCTCGAGATCACGTCAATGTAGTTAGGGGGGGGGGGCGACGACCCCTTTTTTTGGCCGGTACTTCCAACATGTACACTGAAACCTACTTGAGTTCAACCGCACGATGACATTGACCAAGCAAATCGTGCACGGCGTTTGGCAACAGAAGATGAAATTGGGGGGGGAGGATCTCTCCATATATCTGTGCTTTGGTCTTGTGCTCCCGCAGGATACTAATATGTTTTGGCCTCGCATAAGAACTTGTGTAGGTGCCATCCATCTATCCTGTTGTTACGAGATTATTTGAGTTCACCCTTAACCGTAAAATAAGAGGTACAACCGGGATTCACTCATTGTTATGTTAACAGCATTTATGTAGGAGAACAGCAAACAAACCTTTCTTGTTACATCTTGAATCAAAGTGCCACGAAGCACATTTTGCAAACTTAGAATGATGAATCTTAAAACGATGAGCTTGCATTTTGCCATTCACAATTAAAGTATCAAGACAAGCCACAGGTGTACTGATTTATTATACTTGGGCCTAATTCATGGAAAGCATGGTGACCTGGCCTCAATTACACAAGGGGCAATGACCAGGGCTCAAGATATTGACAGATAATGCCATACTATTGTAACATACCCTCCCATCCCCCTTAGTTAAAGCGACCTACCTGGTTCGTCCAAAACAATGGACCAAAAAAGAATTAAAACAAACTAAATTAAGCCGCAACACATGTACTAATAATTTAAACAAAATTGTAAAAATATTTGTAACAATTGAATAAAACTGGAGTTAAATTTGAGAAATGGCTATTTGTCAGCAAGAGATATTGAATCAACGTGAAGAAATGCAATTTAAATCAAAGTTTCCCAGCATTTCCGTCAATGCTAATCAGAACCTACACTATTCGGGAAGTGGTCGGGGGCGGATCCCTCCAAGCAAAATCGGATTCAACAATCTACCAATAAGGTAGCCATCGAACGCAGCTGTGATTCCATAGTAGCAATATACCACTACATTGGAAAAAAATTGTAAAAGAAATAATCGCTATTGTATCAAGGATAATAAGAATAATACGACTTAAACTATATGACTCATTCACTGGTTGCACCAACGCATCCATCCTGCACAGGCTCCTCTTGCTGCAGAATATAAACCAGTATCATCACAATTCATAATATAATTCAATAAAAACTGCTGTGCAGACTCATCTGCGGAATTCCTCAAAACTCAATTATTTTTTAACACTAAAGCTAGCGATCGACTAATCACTGGTTGGTGAACGTATTCCTGCTGCACCGGCTCCTTCATGCTGCCCCTATAAACCAGTTCACTAACTCCTTAAAAAAAATTTGCTGTGCAGGACCTCGCTATCTTGCGGGGAAATCTTCAAAACCAACCCGGGTTCAAAACTCATATTCCATTCCAACAGTTATAATAGTCTTAAACGTACAAGTTTACATATACTTTTAATAAAACTAACATGGACATCACCATCTCTACTCTAAATCACACTATCTAACTAATCCTTGTAACACTATACCCGTACAAACCTCGATCATTAGCACCGGTGGAAGCTAGTGGATTTCTCGATTAGACAAATAATTATAATACGCCCTCTTGCAATAATAAAGTCCAAATTCACTGTTAAAAAAAGCCCAAGGAACGACGGAACACTAAATGTGTTGGTCGCTAAAGGGCGCTTACACAGAAGGTCAAAGATTAACTTATGCTTGCGGACTTGTTCCTCCAGCACAACCAAGCAAATGAATCACTTGCCGAAATATCTGAAATTTCAGGTGAAATAACTCAGGTGCATGTATTGTATCTTTCTCATGCCTGGATTATCTGGAGAGCCAACAAAAGCCCATTAAATTTAATTTTTACTTCCGTAGAAAGTGGCCCCCCGATAAACCCGTAGAAAAGGGGAATGCGTTAGAGGAGATGGAGAATGAACGCACTAATGAGAGTCAAGTAGGTATAAAGGGATTATCCCATTGTTGAAATAAGTAGATAGAACTTTGAGATTATGCCTTTTATTTATACGTAGGTTATCCCGACTTTATCGGACAGGACTGATCACTGACAGCTCCTCACCTTCGTCATACAATTTTTTTAAAACTCTGGTGATCCATGTAACAGGAATATTTGTAAAACAACGATATTTACATTCCGCCCTTTAGCAAATAGCGCTTTTATCGAATTTGTCGAATTGTAACGTCTCTAGTGAGCATCTACGAAATCAATTCAAATGTCAATATTGGATATTATCTTTTCATCTTTCTTCTTTTAAAGCATTTGTTCCATTAAATTTAAAAAAAATGCTAATGTTTCACATTGCGTTACTCTTTATATTTGCGAGGGAATGCGGAGTTTTTAGTAAGACAACTACGAATATAATCGTTGGTCTGAAGTGTGGAATACTTTCTTTATTGGGCGAAGTTGAGCCATTGGAGAAATGACCAGAGATATGTTACAGGAAGTAAATTCGGAAAGCGGTACTTTTTTGTTCTTGGACGCACATGCTAACCCTATCAGAAACCCAAAAGTGTTATCGGTGCATACATAGCGCATCAAAGGCTGAATCAAACTTTGACAATGGGCGATGCTCATAAATCTAATTGTATTAAGCAGAATTTTAACGCGACTGAATAGATCATCGCTTTTTGTGTTAAACGATGCTGGACGCAATGTTCCCGAACCACGTAGTTGGCGTAGCTCACGACTATGGCTTGGCGTAACTCTCTCAATAAGTTTCGTAGTAAAATACCAGGTAATGCCCTAAAACCGCCCGCCACAGATATCATGATGTAACCACCATTTTACCATTGTATCGCATGGAACGCCCTTAGAAGGTTTCAACAGGGTTGGAAACGCTAAAAACATACGAAACACAGATACATCTGAGCCAAAAAGTGAATTTTATGATTTTATTTAAATGCCCCGTGACGTCCGCTAAGCCTTAGAGGGGGAGATAGCATTGGGGGGGGGGGGGGGACAAATGATATCCATGATTAAGCCTCTTCGTAAGGCATTCGTATGCTCGTGAAACGTCAACCCAACACTCTTTTCTGCTCGTTCAAATTGATACCAGATTTTGACCTGATTTGGAGTAATTGTTTAATTTTATTTACAAGCGAATCGCTAGGCAAAAGTGTAAATTTAGAATTGTTTGGGTTTTTTTTAATTAGGTAAAGGTTTAAAACATTATATTTTAATAACATCAACAAAGCAAATCCCGCCGCGCAGTCGTCGAGGTTCTCGCGCCGAACCATAACTTCCAGGTTCGAACCCCACACGGAGCGTAGTTTTTTTTTCCTTCTTCCTTATCATCTTCCTATAATTAATAATTTTAGGCACTAATGGTACTCAAAGTACTAATTAGATTTATTATTTCATTTTCTTTCGCGAAAATACTTTTTATAGATCTTTATAGGCCGGATCGGACCGTATCAAATGAACACCCACTCGTACAAGACGAAAAGTATTGTGAATACCGTACCAAAAGGTGGTGAAAGTCTGGCGGATACACTAAGCAAAATATTATCATGATGATGTCTGATGAAAACATCCGCCAAATCAGTAGGTGAGAGGATGGCATTCCCCATATCGTGTAAGCATCCTCTCACCCCCAGAATCCTTCATCAACCACAATCATTCTCCAAGCACAGGAGCATAACACAAACTTATGTGCAACAAACAGTTCAAGACTTGTACCAGTACATTGAATCCCTTCAGCATGCCTTCAACAAACAACACAAGGGCCCTTTGAAATTATGTGGGTAATTTTCAGTTATTTGATGAGATATCCATGCTTTAAGGATTGGCACATGTCTATACCCAGCATGCTCCCCCCCATGTCGACACCGGGGAATGCGCCACACCATCTATAAATGTACAGCTCGCCCCTTCATCTGGCCACCGCCACACATGGCATCTAACCTATTTCTAGTTCCGAAAATCTCTGGATTTAAAACCAGTTGAAGATTATCACACTCATCTATTCACCACTGTATTGCTTATACCCAACGCGGTACAATAAATATCTGTAGATTGACTTGTTCATCTCCATGCTCCAAACACCCTAAGCTGAGTAGCCTAATCAACCAATGATATGTTTTGAAGTACAATCCTTGTAACGTCCTGGACTCAATAAAGGTTATTTTTCAGCAGATGCGCACAACGTAATTTTGTAATACTCGTCACAAAAATGTTAAATAAGGCGGTGGCCCGATTTAATTTTTAATCTTGATATGAATGGCCCTCCACCCCAATACCCCATCTGCAAGTTCGCGCGCCAATACAATTGTTTGTATAGAAGCGGCAAGGAGCCGACCAGGTAACCTCGGCATGAAGTAGATTATGGTATGCGCGTATTGCAATCCTAAAGCCATAACGTATTGCTCAACGCGTTGCGAGAAAGTTAGCACGCGTTGCGACTTTCGGCAACGCGTTGCGACATTTCAGCAACGGCGTTGCAGTTGTCGGCCAATCAAAATCATGAATTTCTGTTGACGTATTTAAAAAAATAAGACCCACTAGATTTGCAAACGCGTTGCAAACCTTCACCACGCGTTGCGAGCTTCACAACGCGTTGCAAGCTTCACAACGCGTTGCTAAGGTTCACAAGCCTAGGGACATAACGTATTGCCGCAACGCGTTGTGAGAAATCACAACGCGTTTCGAACATTTCGGCAACGCGTGTGCGATATTTCAGCAACGCGTTGCGACTTTCAGCAAACGCGTGGCGGTGCGGGCCATCAAAATCATGAATTCCTTGTGACGTAGATCACACCAATATAAATCCACAACGCGGTGCGACCTTCACAACGCGTTGCAAAACCTTCACAACGCCGTTGCGGCATACGTTATGACCCTTATTGCCAACTTCACAACGCGTTGTGAAGCTCCACAACGCGTTGTGATGCTTGCAACGTCGTGTGAAAGCCAGAAGGGTCATACCGTATTGCCGCACCGCGTTGTGGATCTATTTTTAAATACGTCACGAAATTCATGATTTTTATTGGCCGACGCGCAACGCGTTGCCGAAATTGGTCGCAACGCGTTGTACTTTCCACAACGCGTTTTGCGGCCATACGTTATGACCCTTATGGCTTTGGACCTTCGCAACGCGTTGTAAGCTCACAACGCGTTGTGACTCTCGCAACGCGTTTGTGAAAGGCTTGCAACGCGTTGTTGAGATTCCCCACACGCGTTGCTAGATACTTTGCCACGCCGTTGGTGGGTCTATTTTTTTTGAAATACGTCACAGAAAATTCATGATTTTGATTGGCCGACACCGCAACGCTTTGCTGAAATGTCGCAACGCGTTGCTGCTTTCTCGCACGCGGTGCGGCAATACGTTATGGCCTTTATGGCTTGCCTTATGCGCGCGCTTTATTTTAAATTTTCCTGAAGGGAATTAATAGCTCTTAAACCCATTTTACAGAGATGTTGACACTCGCACGCTCTATTCTATATTTAAACGTCATTGGTTTCTGGCAGCACTAGAAACTAGCCCCCGCTCATTGTATTGTAAGAGGGTAGTGGGGTTGTTTATATTCACGGGACCAATCAGCGGCCCGTAGATTTCATGTTTATTCAATTACGAAATCGTTGAAACATCATCCAGGCGGCAACAATTCTCCTCCATTCGCTATAGAAGTGCCACGTAATAGGTCTTGTCCCGCAATCGGTCCAAATGAACTGGGCTTATAAGGCGGGATTCAGATCTTTCATTGTATGTGCATGTGTCCTGCGCCCTGTGATTTTGTGAATACGCAATCCCTCTGTACCTTGAAGGGCAAACATCATACCACGCCATAAAATTCCCCAATAATCTATTTCGTTCAACATGTGAGGTATTTCAAATAGCGTCATGGGTGACTTGCCATTTGGTCTTATCCCAATTGGTCTAATGTCCAGTATGTCTACACCAATTGGGGGTCTAATACCATTTGGTCTAATAAATCCATTTAGGCTATTACCAGTTAGTCGAATAGCCATGTAGTCTATATTCATCTGGTCTAACACTCATATATCGGCTAATAATATCCATATCGTCTACACCGAATTGGTCTAATGACAATAGGTCTAATACCCAACTGGTCTAATATCCCATTTGGTCTAAATATCTACTGTCTGATAGCCATCTGTTCTAATACCCATTGGTCTTAATACAACTCAAACAATAGGTCATTTTCCGTGGTAAGTAGTCAACTTGCACACTACTCCTTAATAGTTGTCAAATTTGCCCACAAAAAGGGTCAATTTTTAACCCTTTTTCGTGGTCAAATTTGACCACTATTTTCGGTGTCTTGTGCATATAGTTGACTACTTACCACGGGAACTGACCCACGTTGTTTAGTGTGATTCATGTGGTGCCTAACACCATCTGGTCTGATAGCTTTGGTCTAATATCCACTTTTTTTGGGGGTCTCACATTCAGCTAGTCCCCCCTAATATTCGTTTGGTCTAATACCCCATTGGCCTAATCCCATTTGGGTCTAAATTCCATTTTGTCTAATATGCATCGGTCTATTCCATTTGGTCTAATATTTAAATGTTTAAAATAACAATTCAAAAGAGTTAAAAAAAAATGGATATTAAACCAAAATGGGTAAGTATTAGACCAAATAGATATTAGACCAGCAGGTTGGACATTTAGACACCATTGATATTAGACCAAATGGATTTAGACCAAATGGATATAATACCAGATTGGGTATTGACATGGGTATTAGACCAGATGGGTATTAACCAGATTGCTTTAGCCCAATTGGGTATTGACTAGAGTGGATATTAGACCAACTGTATATTAGACTAGTTTGTATATAGACTAATCATGGGATTAGACCAAATGGGTGTTTTGGTGATTATTCGACCCAATGGTGTAGAGAAATGGGCATTAGACTAGATGGGCTTAGACCACATGGATATTAGAATCCTGGTTGTTAGATAACTTGGATGTTAGACCTAATGGTTATTGGACAAATTGGTATTAGACATGGTTTAGACAAATTGAAGTTAGACCAAATGGGGTTTAGAACAAATGGCATAAACCTGTCATGGATGCAAGCAGATCATTTGATTGCACGAGACGCATTACATAATCGGTTGATTGCCTTTCGCTCTCATAAAGTACCCGTTTCAGGTGTGCGTGCATGAAAACGCCGCAAGAGTTCCCTTTACCTGGAGAATATAATTTTCCATTCCAAACCTCTCTAGCTACAAATTTGAAAAGAACATAAAATGACATCAAACAATACTATCATCATTGAAATGAGAACAATTCCTTTTTACTGAGAAAAACTATCGGCTCGACACGTGTAGTTGCTGTGTTTTGCGTTCGCAGATTTTAAAGATTGTCGACAGCAAACCTCATTATATCTTGTGTTTAATGTTGATTCTTTGTATATACGTAAAAGATCAGGTTGGTTTGGATGAACAGGTAGTCCTTAATAACTTGGGAGATTAAGCACTCCTTCAATACAGGTTTAGAAGAATATAATAGTTCCAATGGAATAATCAGTTTCGTTCAAGCATGGGAAGAAAAAGATAGAAGGAACCACAACGACCCACTTGACGTTTGAATCCGATCTATCTTCCGCCTATAATTGCTTGTTATTCATATTGCTCGTCAAGTGGCCCTTCCGAGGATAATCATATCCAGAATTTCTCGCTCGAGAACATTCTCAGCTGGCGATGAATGCTGCGAAGTACATACTTACTCAAACATACTCTATAGTTGTATTTTTCCAATACCGGATCCTCCAACCATGTGACCAAGCCGTTCCATTTGCATTGAGAGGA
The DNA here is from genome assembly GCA_023653785.1 of Ophioderma brevispina. Classification (NCBI taxonomy): domain Eukaryota; kingdom Metazoa; phylum Echinodermata; class Ophiuroidea; order Amphilepidida; family Ophiodermatidae; genus Ophioderma; species Ophioderma brevispina. Next base: position 11,934 of record JAMKCH010018340.1, read on the forward strand.
GGCTACTTACCAGGAAAATATCGATAGAATTATTGGACTGAAAAAAAAGGCCACCACAAAAAATAATAATGCTAACCCTATCCATTGTACGCTGACATTAATAAGTAACTAACATTTAGCTTAGACATATTATCAGTGTTTTCATCAGGTTCGGGCCATTGATTTATCAACATAGAACACTACGATACCAAAATCTTATTACATAGACCCAAGTTATTTAACAAAATCTTACCATAAGCCGCAGATAAAAGGAAAACATTAATGCAGGAAGTTGAAAGAAAGTAAATAAAAAAAAATGTGGCCTCTGCGTGATGGTATCTAGCCACACTCCATTGATTTTACAAGATTATAGCTTTGTGATTCCATTCACTTGCCGATTTCAACAGGTCACGATTTCAAAGCCTTTTCAATTTCAACTATCGCAAATGGTTTGATTCCCGCTCTTTTTAAAATGAACAGTCAAAAATAGAGCTGCTTCATTAATTCAAACTTATTCAGAATTGGTCGGTCGGTTGTAATAGGTTTTGCCAGGGCAGCTTATACGAACTTACAGGACAGTATACCTGTTCAGATTATAAATGGCCGAAGTGTTGGACAAAGTGATATCTTTGTGGACAACTGGGCAAATATATACCTGAAGACAGTACATCTTTACTTTTGGTCATCATCACTGCCCATCCCAGCACCAAAGATCGCTCTTCGAAAAACGTACTAATAATAACATGGAAACCGATCACCACTACCCGGGAGTGGGGGTTCTGGTGCAAATCGGGACTCGCTAAGGGGTATAAAATTCAAATCATCAATAGTAGTCCGCCACGGGGGTACAAATCAGTTGTGATTGTGGCTCGTTCAATGATACAAATAGGAAAAATAAACCTAACAACATATCAGCAATACCCTCAAAGTGTGTTTTTTCTTGCATTAGCACAAGTGACATTTTCTTTGGCTATATGGCGATTTTACATGTTTGTCTTTTTTCATGTATTGAGAATAGGTCCCGCAGGAGGTATAATGATCTGCAAATTACCTTCAATCAATTTTCATGGTTCATCATAAAAATACAGCAAAACATATAAATAATTATGTAAATAATGCTGTACAGTGAAAGGTAAATTGCTACAATTTAATCAAAATTTTACATACAAGTAAAGTGGTTACTACATTATAAGGGGAAATTTCAAAAGAGAGTATATAACTGGGATTAACTACTAGTGGAAATATATGTAAAATAGCCACAGTACAAGATGTCATATTACTGCGGTACCGTTAGGTGTATATTTCACTGGAAAACTAGTATAATGTCACTAAAGCTGGCCAATTAGGGCACGGATATTTTTAAATGAATATTGGTCCATTCAGGGGTCACTTTCAGAACCCATGGAACGAGCATCGGTGCCCAACGAAAATCCAGACCCCCCCCCCCGAGTCAAAGTGAAATTTAGTCAAAACTTTCATCCTTGATTTCTCACCACTGGGAGGCCTGGGGCAGTTAAGCTGAACGCATTGAAAGAGTACAGTAACTTCTTATATAACGAAACAACAACCAAATACAAACCGGAGACCGCCGAACTGTTGTAATATGGAAAATACTTTTACACTTTTACGTGTTCGGACAATAGAGTTTTAAAAATATTTCCCCGTAATGATTGATCGCCTATCATCGATTGCGGCAGAGGGGATTATGATCAAAAGGGCTGGTTTTTGAATCCCTTCCTTTTTTGTGCGGGTGGATGGATAAACAGATTAAAAACGGATTGTGGAAAGGCGTGTGGTTCCTTCTTATCTCTTTCTTCCATGGTTCAAGCAAACCCCGAGGACCACCGCGCTGCACAAAAATAATTCGAAAATCTGAGCCCAAAACACATAGTAGCATAATAAATCCAATATAATCATCAGTGGCGAAACGAAGGTACAGTTCGCTTTACATTTATTCAACGCACATGACTTGCATACTGTACAGTAGTGGGTAATTTTAAAACTGATCTATCCAACGTATCTGACCTTTTGAAAATCTGAAGATTATTTGGTTTCCCGTACATCTGGGCCCAGCACATGGGTGTTGTATACCCTAATCCCAGAAGGTAGAGGGATAGAGGTCCACAGGTTGACCCCGGACATTGTGTCATAGCCGCCTATGGATGTTAACTAAAATACAATAATGTTGTCTGCTTTGTAAAACCAAAGGGGCAATTTTGGTCTTCAATTTTTTAAGTCTTGTTGTAATTAATTGTTATACCATTTATATTTCAAATAAGAACATGATAATTGCATTGGCTTCAACTTAGTTATCATTTTTGATCATATTTGTTACTTGCCTATATACAGCACATATCAAAGCCGCATATGATTTCCAGCAGAATTCCATCATCTTAGTTTTGCTGCTTTGCCAACCAAGGGGCATGTTTGGCTTCAATTCCAAAAATTTCTGAGAAATTCATTACACAACTAAATTTTCACTTAAGACATATGGTAATTGCATGGCTTCGACTTAATATCGTTTTCTGTCAATTACTAATACAGTGGCTGAAATGAACCGTCTATGTACACCAAACGGTGTGCTAGTCTGCAGAAAAGCCCTAATTGTACCACGTTGGGTAATTTATTCCAATGAATGGGATAAATCTCTCTACCTTTCGCGTAATCAGTTCTTTTGGCCAAAACGATGAAAAGGACTGTCTCAGACGCATATGGCAAAAAAGTGCCATGAGATTTTAATGCGGGGGGGGGGGGGCAAAACACTACCTGTTATTTTTTGTCTTATTGTGTGTTTTCCGCAGAGGGCAAATGTTGACTTTTTTCCCTCTGCAATAACAACCTAGATGAAAAATGGGTAGCTGCTTAGACCTGTACAGCGAATTTGATTTTAGCAAGCAATATGTACGGAGTGGCTGAGACACACTTTCAATTTCTTTCTAATATGGCGACAATAACTAAATAAAAGGTATTTCATAATATTATCAAGCATAAATAGAACAAACAAAACAAAATAAAAAAGCACATCTTCCCCGTGATAATAATAATGACGATGGTATCGGTTAAGATTTAAAAAATTGGCACGGTCGTCACGTTAAATCGTTCATTTGATTCAAATAGTTAACCTACATGAAAAAAAAGAAGGCACTTCGAAACAAACTTATCGATCGAGTTCGAATCTAGTAAGTTATGAGTCAGAGCGATGCTTTACTATAGAGGTTGTGACTGTGTCGTCATCAACCGTAATGCTGAGCTTTGTTCAACAGGATCAAATCAAAAACCGCTGTTATTGCACCATGCTATTGTATACAAAAAAACAAGATTATTCCCAGGGTTTGCATCAACATTAAATTGAATGGACTGCAACGGATAGGCACCTGTTCGATTCTTTTGTTCCTTAGACACCGCGTGGCCAAATTCGATAGGAACATCATTCAGGCATGTGTCCCTGACATGCAAAGGATTACAATAAATGCACCTGGATCACTGAAAATTCAGATATTTCGGCAAAGTGTGATTTCATGTGCTGGGTTGTGCTGGAGGACAAGTCTTGCTACATTGATCTTTGGCTTCCATTGAAAGCGCATATAGCGACCAACACATAGTGTCGTCCTTGGGCATTTTACAGTGAATTTGGACTTTTATATTGCAAGAGGGCGCTATTATAATAGTTGTTTTTTTATCTAGCGGAGAAATACACGAGCTTCCACCGCGTGCTTATGATCGAGGTTGTTTTACGGTTTATATGTATTGTGTACCCAGATTATACGAGGCCAGTTGATGTCAATGTATGACAAGTAACAACCACTGAAATGTGTCGTGGTGGATGAACTCATAGTGTTTATTTCAAAGCAACAATACCTTCAATTGGATTTGAAAAGTAATGGGTTGCATATAAACAACATAATAAAAGAGATGGAACTTAATAAGGAAGGAAAAACATTGAATATATTTTAAGCCTGCCAGCTATTTTTAGCAACACGGTAATATCATGCAGTTCAATTTGTTTATGTGCAAATGGGGAATTATGGGGAATTAACAGCCTATTAACCGGGACCGAACTATTAAATAACGCCACCCCATGGCAGTGAATAGCCTTATCGAGAGAATCAATCCCACAAAGTGAAAAAAGGCCTCGACCATACATGAGAACAAAACGTGGATTATAAGCAAGTATAATGCCCAATCCGATTGCACAATAAATCGGTTGTGATTCGCACCATCGGGCCTAATTGGCATGAGAAACATGGTACAATTGTTGAAAACAATTTTCTTTCTGACTACCATTCAATTGATGATACGCACTTACGTTTGGTAAGCCATTCAGAATCAGTATTAACATGCAGTCCACTTGTTTATGTTGCAAATGACCTTAAGTTTTGAAATTAACATAACAACGCTGGGTCAATCCTTTAGCACAAAGGTGTGAAACGCTGCTAACCCATAAAATGAGAATTCTATAGAGACGAAAGCATAATTATAACCACCGTTATGAGTTAAATTCATGGTAATGACTATACGATTGCACCTAAATCGAAGTGGTGTATACCTTTGTCTAGTTGTCTACATGTGACGGTGTATATTATCGCATGTATTTCGATAGAAACAATAAACCATTACTGACTCAATAAACTTGATGTGACTGCTAGATGTAGCTTTAACCCGTGAAAAGGTCAATCAACATCCTTCCACAAGGCTGGTTGATTGGAGTAAACCTAACAATTATTGATTTGATGATCATCAACAGACTGGCAGTTCATCCACAACGACAACGGTGTCTTTGACGCTTGTTCAATCGGCATTTCAAGTTTTTTTTTATTTTGGAGCTCGAGTCACCCAATTCTCGCCAAGTTAACTACTGCATCTTGGAGAAACGACGGCACCACTTTTGAGGTTTGTATCACATGACCAAATGTAGTTATACATATCACAAAAACTGTTAGTTTAGTGTAGTCAACCGTTGCCGAATTCTGCTTCCTGACACAATATGAATGTGGCGTTAGAAATTTTGCTTTTGTTTGTTTTTTTAAATGCACGGAACAGGTTCTGATGAAAAATACAACATCAAAGCTTGATTATTGACTAACTACATTGCCACATTAAGATCATATTCTGACGCCACAACGTCTTACCTACCCGACCTCACGACACTAAAATCGTGATTTGTCTGACATACAGTGTTCAAACTCCTTACGAGCGATTCGTAAATCATCAGGCAAGAATAACTTGGTCCTATCATCGACACGCCATACTCCCCGCAAATAAACACGGTATTACATCCAATGGATCCATTGTGGCTATTCATTCTTATATCATTCGAAAAACACTGAATGGCGAATATACTAAATACAGCATAAAGAAGGAAGATAGAAACACAGTTGAAGCCTTCATATTCTTTCAGATCAATTATCCATAAGACACAATCATTCGCAGCAAGGACAATTTCATTTAGCAAAACAAATTTGATTGTCAAGTAACAAAAACTATTACCTACTCCTACGCAGATCTGATGCTATGTGAATGACGGTTGGCGAAAAAAGGCCAAAGCCCGGGTGAAAAGCCGACGCCCATTGGACAACGTAGCCGAAAGCAACGGGATGTGATTGGACGATGAATGGGCTTTATTGACAGTAGCAAAACAATGCCGAGACCAAATGGGCCATACACCCCATTCTCTGCGGTGGACAAATACCGTTTTATCCGAATATAAATCTTCAATTAAAACGTTAGTATAATAGTGGTAATCATGTCACTAAGAAGGTTACAGATTCCTTCTGTAACCTATGCACTTTTTTGCAAATGGTCACTATCATGGTGTGTCTGATTTCTGCATCACAGTAATAGCTGCCTTATGTTACCAGAGTATAACCTTACATGTTATTAAACACAATTGTATGAATTTAGAGTCTGATTTAGCATCAGTGTTTGATTTGCGCTTTCGGAGATTCGGCATGTCTTGAGGTTCTTGCTCCCTCACAACTTGCTGCACAGTTTGGTAGTGCCTTTCAGATCTTGATGCATCCAAGAAGCCTGCACTGAGTTTTACTCCGGCATTGCAATCGTTGAGCACCATTGATCGCACCAATGGGTCAAGGATTCCGGGATGCAGGATAATTTGTCCATGGCGTTAACATCTTCAGTGAGAAGAAAGCCAGTGTTATATTTGCAGGATTGCTATAGAGTAAAACCAAGAGTACTCATTGACCAAGTCGGCAAAAAGTGGTTTGCTGAAGTAATGTTGGTTTTCCGATTTTAATCCAACCCCCCGCTTCTTAGGTGCTTCTGTCTACTGTGGGTTTAACTTCAAGATCTGATCAGCCAGAGCACGTCGCTAATCTGGGGAACTAGTCCTAAAGAGTGCAAGGGGACACCATGGACCCGTCAAATACCATAGGTGACGCTTCAAAACTCTAATTGCACTTGCAGAAACCTCTGGGTTCACAACCTTTTACTTCAGTAACTTGAAACAGATCACGAGGTCATTGCCATGGGGGCATCGGCAGATGAAGTGCAGGTCATCCACCACGAACTGTAGATCAAATGGGAGATTACAACTGCCTCATTATGACACTTGATGTCAGTAGTAATGCTTTCCTGGGGGGGCAAACTGGAATATCTGTGCTTCAAGCAGAGATTTTGATAGAGTAGAGGGGGGATCTTAGCAATACAGCTGGCTCAAGGTGTTGAATTTAGCCGACGCAGCTGCATCGCTAGTCTGCTCACAAGTTGGAAGACGCGATCCAGTTGCCAAGTCCAAATATTGTTGCAGTTTTAATACGTGTCATGAGTAGATTAGGTGCACATGATGAGGGTTCCTCCAACGGAGAAGGTCTTTATTATCATGGTGTCGCAATCTATTATCAGACTTAGTAACAGGTACATGTTGAAACTGAAACAATAGCTGCTTGCAGTGAAGAATCTTGAGGGGAAATTCCAAGTACAAGTTATTGATAAATCGATTTTGGGTGGGGAGGTTTTTTTACACGGTTTCCATGTAGAGACTTGTCAAAACGGTTATTTTTGTAGTTGGGACTTTTCAATATGTGGTAGACATGCTGTGTGATCACGGAGCAAGTTATTAGAAAGTGAAGGGGCTGTGAAAATGTTGACATCACATACAGTAGTGATTTGTTTCGAGTTTCATTAATCAATTATGGTCTACTTTTGTCTTAGTTGTTGACCTTTGAACCAGGTGGACCTTGAACCAATCACAACAAACACCCAAATACGACATCTTATAAAACAAGATAAATCAATTACCATATTGAAACATAAGGCAATCTAATACAGGTAAAATAGATGGCCGCATCTTAATGACAAGGTATATATTTACTTGAAAAAGACAGTTTAACTTTAATTCACTTGGCATGATAACTTAAACTAGTATCCGGCATTGTTCACAAAAAGTAAGCATGCCTATATTATCCATATCTATACACAAATGGAACACCTATTTTAGAAATGTACCACCATCCATTAATTTTGATATTGTTCACGAGCCACGTGGTTCCGTAATTGATTTCAAAGCATTTGTACCAAACATCCTCGGACAAGTCGTCTCTTATGACAGTCATTGGACAGAAGCAAATGATACCGTGGCGTGTTTTTCAAGCTTTAAAACCTGTTGCGAAAAGAAAATTGGAAGGGAATCTACATGTGCAATATGGTATGGCAAAGAAAAAATGAAAAACTGCTACAGAATAGCCGGAAGGCAAGGGCAAGAGCAACGTTGTACAGAATTCATAAGCATTTTTTATGGTTTTTGAAATTTTAAGTGCGTAGTTCTTCAGGTAGCCTAAGGATGAAGAGTTATTTTATAATCTGTGTATGTAAAGTACCGTTCTGAGCAATACGCTCTAAGAAGGCGTGGAAAACTATCGGACATTATACATATCTGTCATTTCTCTACCAGCCAGGACTCGATGGCTCCTCGGGTTTGAAGAGCGTCGTTCTAGTAATAAGGAATTTTTTATTAAACATTTGTGTGCGCTGGCTATCTGCAGGGAAATTGTTATATTAATCTTCAGCATTATATACCTGGAGAAGTAAGAATGTTAAAATTTCTATCCTGTGCAATGTCGACAATACTCAGGTCCAAAAGCATGTTCGCCAATTTCTTAAACTCTTTAACAGATTATTAAATCAAAGCGAACCTTTGTGTAATATGAGAACCGCATAATATTTTTTACCACAAATAACTATGAATTAATTGTTAATTAAACATATTTAATTTTTCCCTAAAATTTATTTTTCAGACACAGAAACTACTTTCTTATATACAACATGAAGCAGACACCACCACTAGAATATGTTCCTGGACAGAAAAAGTCAAGAAGAGAAAGACAACAACCACAAAACAATCAAACAAAACAAATGGGTAAGAAACTTTCGTAGGTAGAGTAGCTAACCTCTGGATGTACGGTGTTTCCCTTTGGGTTTCGGTGATTGCCCGCAAATATGTGGTCACCAGAAATGGTAGAGATGCTTTATTAGGATATATAAGGTATGGGTCATAAATATGGGGTGAAATTGTTGGAGCTTCGGACATAAAAAAATAGGTTCAAGTTTTTGACCCCTTTTGAGCCCTTCATTTGTTTGTGCACCCCTGTTTCTTCGACGACAAAAGCAGGACCTGTAAAGAATCTCTATATTTGGACCTGACCAGGGGTGGATTCTGCCATATTCAGAGGTTGGCCCAGACCAGTAAAGGTAAACTTGGACGATAATGGCGACGTCATTGTGCACCCTTGTTACTCTACATTTTCTCATGCAAAAATAGGGAAAACATCTAAATTTTTGTAGGTGGTTCCAACAACTATCAGGTATGGGAACGTTCTTTACCTACCAGTGCCTACACTACTGGGGCTTGTTGTTTAAATTTGTTGTATTTTCTTCATCTGATTTCTAACAACTTCCGGGTATTGCTTCAAAAATGTGCTACTTTGTCTCAAACACTTGGGCGATAACAGCGAGAGAACCATGGACCACAAGTTTCATATAGTGGTGCTCCCATTTTGCGCCATAGGTTTAACGTAGAGTCAATGAGGTCTACTCCTTTAACCCTCTTTCTCCCATGAGTTTCGCATGTTCTTAGCAATGCCTTTCAGTTAGTGATGAATCAGGTTCCTTCGCCATGTGGGGTGTTCAGTTTTGAATCCAAATGTGACCCCTACCCCTCTCCAATATTTCAAAATGCGTCTAGTATTACATAGTTGACTTGATCTTAACCAGATTTGTCAGAAGAACTCCCTGTTCCCAGTTCACAGACTGGGTATCACATATTTGGTCGAATGACCATGCAGGATCATTACGGTTCATTCTTATCTGTCTCCTTTTGATTTTTCGTGCTGAAATTTTGAGTACATCAATGTCACTTGGTCAAATTAGTTACCAGATCCCACGTATATTGTGATGCTGATAGATTTTAATATTAAATCCCAAATCATTCATGGTCAAATAAAGTACAAGCTCTCAACCCCTTAAAGATTTTTTTTTCAAAATGCGGATAGTATATATACCGTGTGCCTTGACCTTGCCGATGCTTTGTTTTAGAAGAACCCCTCACGCCCACGTCCCATACAGGGTGTCCGAATTAAAAATGATAAACCTGGAGAACATTCCATGCTAAGACTCTATCGAGAGGCACATTGAATGAATAAAAACGAGAGCCTACGGAAAAGAAGAGAAGAAGAAATTGGAGCCAATGTGCTTGAAGAGCAAACGAGCTGGATTAAATTCAAAATGTCACTTGGTGACAAATGTTTACAAACCAATATGCACTGACTATAGGCAATATATTGCAAAACTATCGTATCTGCGCGCCTTATATGTCCATAGAACGAAGATTTCACGTATATTGACTAAAATTGCCAAATTGACCACTGGATACCACTGATCCTAAATCTGGACACCTCATATCCAGTGACCATACTGAAACATTTCTAATGGTCATGAAAATATAAGGACCACTTATTGCAGCAGAATATGAATTTCATAGATTTCCATAAGATTGTGGCCAAAATTCTGTGTAATCACAACCATAAGCACGTTCATCAACCGATGCTTGGGCATTAAGGCAAGATAAGCCCACCGCTATTTTGGGAGAATGATGTGTCAAATTGGCCAAGCGTTTGGCACTAGTGGCATTTTGAAAACTTCAAAAAAGAAGACGAAACTTTAGTCCTGCCTGAGACTAAGGTTGGGCATTTGGCCACTCTTTTTTCAAAACAAATAGATTGCCATTGCCATTTGGGCTGCTCGAAACAAATCTGGCAATAGTGAGAATTTTGGCATATTCGGTTCAAAGGTTCATCAGGATTCATAGTTTTACAACATGAGTTCAAAATCCAACTTTTTTAGTATGACGTTTTTCGCTTCCTTACAGGAAGCTTTCTCAAACTGATATAGCAGCTGATCCTGGGAGATCACTTGAACGTCATGGTGTGATGACATCCCTCTGGATCAGCTGATCATAAGTTCCTTATCCACTAACTCGTCCCTATACCACAAGCGATTGGAGTTGTCCGTCAAAGAATACAAGATGAACCCACGCTAAAGATCGCACGCTCCTATCCATTGACAACATCATGGATCTTTAGAGGTTTATTCTGATAAATCTTTTTGTTCATAGGTCATATTACCAGTAACGCTTCGGAACGTGGCAGCCGGTATAGAAGTAATATAGTCCGGCTACTCATAATTAGAGCCGGCGTACTCATAGACCCGGGAACAAGGTGGTGTAAATGTACAGTGCCTTGGAATACTATATAAGGTTCGTACATTTTGGTGCCCGCTTTGTCTACCTCCCATTCGTGTTCGGGCAGCCTTTGCGGATAGAGTGCAGTATTACTGCACTTTTTTCCGTGGAGGCTGCTATATTTCGGCTGGGGGTCGGGCGGGGTGGGGTCGCAAAGTGTGGCCACCCCTTTTTATATAACTACCCACAGTTGCTACGTCCTGTCACTATTCTCATGATTAGCTTATTATGTTATGCTTTCCGCTCTGGCAGCATATGTTTGTTTGGGCAATTTTATTTGCTATTAACCCCAGCCTACTATTAAATGATTCTGATATGTAAACATAACATGCTTTGTATTTTATATACATAATGGTTTATGATTGCTTGGGTTAAGAACAAACACCCCAACACCTAGCCCCCCACCACCACCGCCCCAAACACACATGAATACAACACCTTTTCATAGTATTTTATGCTCCTTCATATTGTTTTGTCATAGTGTTTTTAGTTGTACTTTTGTTCCTGTTAATCATTGTAATTCACATTTCATCATTGCATTTTATTGATAATTTCTACTGCATGTGTCCTACTTTCCTCAATTCTATTTATAATTGTTCTACCTCCCTCACCCCAGCGTTTTTTTTTGTTGAATTTCGATCCTTGGCCTACAATATCTCTAGGTGCTTAACTCTTTATCTTTTTGCTTTGGCAAACTTA
>JAMKCH010018341.1:0-21613 GCA_023653785.1 Ophioderma brevispina
TGACGTCATATGACATGTAGTATGTTGGTACTCCATTCTTACTCAAAGGAAAGAGGAGGACCTGCTATCTATTGCAACTAAATCAAATGTCTGTGATATTACTTTGTCTTACTATGGCGTGTTGGTAGTTCCCTCCCCCTGAAAGGGGGGGGGGAGGAGGCAGTGGCGTAAAATTTTCTTTTTGACATTAGGGGGATGGGGTTGATGAAATTTTATGGCTGGATTGGGTTTTGCTTAAAATCTATTCCGAAGCGCGCTAAAATTTTTGCCATGTAGAAGCTAAACTCATTAAATACACTTGTAATTGAACCAAATGCGCGCCAAGCGCGCGTAATTTCCATTTTTACACTATTATGTTAAATAGAGGTTATTTTGGGTCAAAAACCCGTGAATGGGTATCAACATGGGATGGGGTGTGAGTCGTATTGACCATCCCCCTCATCAAAATATGGGGGGGGGGATAATACCATCCCCCGGGATTTAGCCTATGGGGGGGGGTGATTGCCACACAACCCCTATCAATACTTTGGGATCACCCTTTACCTTTCTATACCCCGGTATGTTTTTAATTGGGGGCTGAAAACGGAGGTCATAAAATGTCCATCGGGTACTTACTCATTTGACAACCGGGTTTTGGTTTGGGGCGAAAGAATAGAAAGATCTGGTAACAACCCCCCCCCCCCCTCCCCTTCGTACACGAGAGTTAATTAATTTATTAATTTATACCATTAATTAGGTATAAAGTATGACTTATCACATTCATATTTCAGATGAAACTGAACTGGAATCAGTTGACTGGTTATCATCGGCTAATCAACCGCCACAGTGGTCGAAAATTCCAAATACCGGAAGTTAAAAATATTACATTTTGTTGTGGGTTTCGATGTACAATTACACGTTTTGGGCGCGCTTGGCACCAGTTCGAAGTTATACATTGTGTAAAGTACATTGAACTTTCATCACACCGTTTCCCAAGAGTCGGAAGTGATCGGAACATTTTCATATTATTTTCACATATTTTAACATACGGGCACAAAATCACCCAAAATGCAAGCTTAGTTTCTACGTCGTAGCTCCACAAAAAGGAATTACGGATTTGATGGGGTTTGTCGGTATTTTCGAAAAAATTCTCCTCTATTTTGGTGTCAACACCTTGCCTAAAAAAGATAAAACTGATGTACTATGCACTTTCCAATAACCCCTACAGTCAGGGGTCACAACATCCGGGTCAATTTACAAAGTTTTGGGACAGCTTTTCCACATAGTCACTGCACCGACCGCGGAAAAGAAATATAGATCCCAAACGGTCTCGGTGTATGCACATGAATACTCATCGAGTGCCTAGCTTTTGTCGAGATAATGGTAATCGAATTAGGTAATGGTGGTTTTCGCGTTGTTCGTCCTTCTCTCTATTAGGTGCATGTAAAAACTAAGAAAATCAGAGTTGAAATATATATAGCGGCAATTGTGTATATGGTATCATCCTACACCACCGTTTCGTTCGTTTCAAACATTGATATACATTGGCAAGTAATTATTGCCAAGATATTCGTGGCTTAACATATTTTTGATTATGGAATTGGAATTCTTTAGACCTACTCTACTTGAAGTATGACACTTCCGGTGTGAATTACGTAGAAAAATATGTATACAAATAAATAAATTTGTCAATACAATAAACATGCACCATACAATACAACAACATCATTTTTTCTCATTTTTAAAACTTGCAGGAACCTGTCTTTCTGGCAATGATTACAATGGTGAGTTCTTCTGTTGTGGCTACAGTTATTGTCATTCACACGAGCACTATCTCACATAGATAGCCACCAAAGTGGGTACACTGGTTAGTGTTACGACAGTTGCCGCGTCTGTTTGTCTGGATGCGATCCGAACCATTGCCAGCCACTCCTCGGTGATGCCAAAGACAAAGGTCAGAAAATTTGCTATGCCCCCGGGCCCCGGAGCGTGTAACGGTTTTCTATCGCTAACCGGATTCGGAAACAAACATCAACGGACTGAGGAAAGATTCGACTGTACCTGACAGATATGCAGGACAGGAAGACAGCGAGGTACAGAATCGCCATGAATGGAAACTAGTTTCTCTTGTGGTAGACAGATGTCTTATGGTCGTTTTGACATTTGCATTTGTTATTACTATAACTCTAATGACAATAAGTATAATTGGAAGCAAGGCTGAATATGAAAGAGAACTTGACATACTCAACAATGAATGGAAACACGACAGTCAGCGAGAGCTGTAGAAGTTCACTGTTAGAAGAAGATACGCTGTTAAATCTGCAATAGCCGGGAGCGGGCTGACGTCACGTCGCGGTGAAAACACAGGGAAAGCCCAGGGAATCCCCGAATCGCGGTGAAAACAAACTTCGCAAATTGCGTCTTTAAGTTCACTGCACATCATATGACACTATGCGTGCAGCGCGCATCGAATTACGCACGTTGTTGTCATGCTGTTGCCATGCTGATTTTGTTGAACTCCCGGATGTCCGCTCCCGGCTATACGCCGTTAACTTACAGTAAAAACTGCAAAATAACGGTTTTATGTTAATTAACAGCATATCAATGGCAATTTGGCTGTCACTAATATAGCACATTGGTATGTCTTAATATCAACTTCCTATTTTGCAGGGTTATTGCCATTTGGTCTAATCTCATTTGGTCTAATAGCCATTTGGTCTAACTTCAATTCGTCTACACCCATATTGTCTGATACCAATTTGTCTACTAACCATTTAGTCTAACATCCAATTTATCTAACAACCAGAATGTCTAATATCCATTTGGTCTAATGCCCATCTGATCTTATGGCCAATTTGTCTACTACCATTTTGGTCTAATAACCACAAACACCATTAAATCCCATTTGGTCTTATATCAATCTAGTCTAATATCAAAATGAATATTAGACCATATGGACTTTAGACCAAATAGATATTAGACCAAATGGGTATTAGACCAAATGGGTATTAGAAAAATGAGTATTAGTCTAGCTGAATATTAGACTAAATGGATATTAGACCAGATGGATATTAGACTAAATGGAATATTAGACCAGATCGGTATTAGACCAATTGGCATTAGACCAATTCGGCTATAGACGATATGGATATTAGACGATTTGGGTTTTAGACCAGATGACTATTAGACTAAATGGTCAATAGCCTAAATGTTTATTAGACTAAATGGTATTGCCCGCAGCGTGACTGGAACACCCGCGATCCTCAGATCATGAATATTGGTCGTAATATCCACTGGACCGCATCTTTGAAAACCACTTATTCAATATCCAACCAATCCCCTTCCTAAACTCTGAACCATGCAAATTAATATTCTCCCAAAGATGTGATTTTTTTTGGGGGGGTCAAGAACCCAAGAGTTTTCTGCATACAATGAATTCCCATTTTTTTGGACATAAAAAATAAAATTTGATTAATACAATACCTATTTACAAGAATACATAAAATATAAAACACGATCAAATAAAAAAAAACGTATTCATAAAAGTACAATGAAATTCCCCAGACTCTTAGATGTTTTTGTAAAATGCTGATTCTTCAAGGTTATCTTTTCATCTGTGAAAATTAAGATTGTGATGAAGATCCAGATATCCTGATAAGTAAAGTTGAATATGCTATGAAGATAATGCGAAATGGCAAATAACAAGGCTGTGATAACATCCAGGTTGAAGTTCTGAAATAATGTAGCAGAAAGGGCATTGGGCTATTGCAGTTATTCACATTAATTCGTGTGGTGCAAGCGTTGAGAAGAACTTAGTGGCCATTAATCGCACCATGTTTCACATCGATCAAGAAGTAACATTACTCTGATTGTTATGACCGGTGTGAAAGCAACTGTAGTCCTCGGGAGCCATAGTCCGGGCTCCATAGACGATACGGAATACAGCGTGAAACAAATGTTGCGTGAAAAGATTCAACTGAATCGAATCCCCTATTCCTTACCGTTATAGCCGGCACTTAGTACGCCGACTATAATTACTTCTAACTCCGGCAGCGGAACTTAAGACCTTACTGACAGAGTCAAACATGACGTATGAATATGGCTGTACTCAATGTTAAAAGACAGAAAGTTAATGATTTTTGGAGTGCTCTCGAACCGGCTTGCCTACTGATGGCAAAGATATTAAAGTTGTAAATGCATTCAATTCGCTGGCTCCGCGATTGTCAATGAGGTGAAGTTCAAAAGAAATCAAACTCAACGCGTCTGCTAAGCTATAACACCCAGCATCATAACACCCAGCCATCTCATCCCACTCATTGGCAACTAGAAATATGAGAGGATTTCTAAAGTACCCGAGTTCGTCAAATGATTGATCGTGTGTTTTCCAGTAGCCACTTATAGGTCTACGACTTGGCCATTAGGAAATCATAAAAACAACAATATCATTGCGAAAGGCAAACCCAATTTTTGTTAGAACTTGTAATATTCAATGATAAAGCATGCATGGCCGTAGCCGGGCGGGGGGTGTCAAGAACCCAAGAGCGGACCTTTGCCCCCCCCGATTGCAACGGTCCGCTTTAAAATCAAGTTTTGCCTCTTGTCTAAAAGCTGTTGTTTTAAGTGTATAAATAACCAAT
Organism: Ophioderma brevispina; assembly: GCA_023653785.1. NCBI lineage: Eukaryota > Metazoa > Echinodermata > Ophiuroidea > Amphilepidida > Ophiodermatidae > Ophioderma > Ophioderma brevispina. Next base: position 4,617 of record JAMKCH010018341.1, read on the forward strand.
AGGCTTACATACGTATTTCAAGGCATTGTGTCATATGTAGTGTTGCGGGGGTATATGGATTCAGTAAGGCATTTCATTTCTTACATTGTATTTGGCAAGAACGTCTTAAAAGTTAACAAAAGGTGATTTGTTGAATTGCCTAATTTTTCAATATACAACATAGCAAGAATATAGCAATAATAATATAAAAAGTAAAAAAAAAAATTTCACATTTTTTGTACCAAAGAAAAAAAAGAAAATCATTCTCAGCTAATCCTTTGAGATGGATGAGTTTTGGCTGGAAAGCTTTAACTCGGTGAAAAAAAATAGGATTTTCACTATTTTAGTGACACACCGTTATAAATTTTTACACACTTAATCTGACGATTAGGGGTAACTGGGCAGCTATGGTAAGACATCCCGATGAAAAGCAATTCCTTCCAATGTCAATGAATCACCCGTCCCTTTTTAAATCCCTTGTAGTCCACTCAATCTACGGTATGACCTGGACCAAAATTGCTACAGAAGTTTCTTACGGTAACGACAGACAGACCCTCCCAAACAACATATCAAAAGGTCGAAAAAAGGGAAGTATGGCAAGCCATGCTAATTTGCATAAAAACCTATGTGCCATTTTTGCCTAATTTTGGTTTGTATACAAAATATTAAAAAGGGAGACCAGATTTAAAGGTATATAAAGTTTTCAGCTTGATAGAATGACCTTCACCTCAAACCCCCATCTGTAAAGTTTGCACCAGTATTTCAACCCGTTTTCATGTTGAGAGAAAATACATGATTTTCTTAGCCCTAAATAAAACTACTGTGTACAAGTCAGGCCGACCAAAATGGGGTACATTTCGACTCATACAACGTCCAAACCAAGTAGATTTAGCCTAAGATTTCAAAGGTAAATGAGAAAACAGTAGCTTTCTTCAGATACCAAAATGTTGACAACTTCCGGTGACAATCTGGGATTAGCGGGATGTGCATTAGCGATCGGGCCACGGCCCTGAACTCTGTGGTTTCTTGCTGTCGGGCAACATAGCGAACCGAGGACTCGAAGTTTCACCTCTTTGAGTTGGGTACCGTGTGTAGTGCAGATAGGTTGATGATTCGGTTCCTCTTTGACGCCGTCATGTTTCATTCCACTCTTGGACATTTACTGTAGGCCGACTTATATTGTAGTAGATGCTTGTGCAGAAGATATCACATCCCCTGTAGAGCTGCGTAGTCAAGATGTGTGAGATGCTGACTTTGGTGACTTCTAGATTGCTTGCCCCCTTGTGTGCTGACTGTTCCTACCAATTAAACAAATGACACCCTTTTAAAATGTTCACATACCATGAATACCATTTTCTTCTTTCCTGCTATCCACTTTGTTTCACAAGTTTGCATAATGAACCAAAATTTTCCACATATCAATTGCAAGTGATTACATCTGCAGGCATAGACATGCAAAATGTTCCAGAATACTAACAGGGAAATTGAACCCGCTCCCTAAACATGCAATATGAACTATATACCTTTGTCGAAAAATGGCAGCGATACGTCCACGTAGGATAATGCAAATTAGCATGTCTTGCCAGGCTTCCCTTATTCTACCTTTTTAGATGCTGTTTGGGAGACCTTTTACTGCTATTTAGAGCAATAAAACCTTCTGTAGCAATTTTGTCAAGGTGTTGTACAAGTATTTTCGATAGATTGAGGGGACTATTGCCGAAGGTTAAATAAATTAATAAACTTGTGCCTGTAGCGATTGTATAATTCGTACAAACTCTGCACTTGCTAGAAGTGCTATGCCTGGCCTCATATTACCTGATAGGCTTAAAGAGTCATTATATTTTTGTCAAATCGCAAATGGACTGGTACATATTTTAATACTTCTTGAGAATTCATAATGGACATTCAGTTCTGTCTAACATATTCAAGTCGACCGACAGGCAGTGGCAGCTAGCAGATTGTTTGCAAGTTTACCTAGATGGGAAAAGAACCCAGTTCCCTAACCCCTATCAACAAGCAACGCCCCATCAATAACTAATTTGGGCCATACTGCCAACAAAGATAAAAAACAAGACATACATTTCTTTAAATAGCGCGGGAAGCATGGACCTAGGATCGATAATCGTCGTTCATCACCAATAACAGAAAGGTCTAACACTGGTAATTAGTATGAACCCTCATAGGACTTATACGCAGGCCCGTAGCCAGGAATTTAGGCGGGAGGTGTGCGGATTTGCCAGAAGCGGACCTTTTGCGTAACCAAAAAAAAAAATGTTTGCGCTCGCTGCGCTCGCGGTTGACCAAATTTTTTACCGTCGTCTCCAAATTCTGAAGAGCGGACAAGAGCGGACAAAATAATAAAGCGGACCTTTGTCATTTTTGGGGGGGGGGTGCGTCGCACCCCCCGCACCCCCCCCCCCTGGCTACGGCCATGTTATACGTTGGATTTAACCCTTCTTTCCGTGCAACAGCCCTGGGAATACTTTACTTTTCAACTAAATTTTAAAAATATATGTACAACAGGAAAAGCGTATCCCAAATGAAAAGAGTGCACATTACTTAGAAAAATGAATAAAATGTAAACTCAATTACTTCCAGAATGCCAGTGACCAATTGCTACACGTAAACTACTGAAGCGCACAATAGAGCTAATGATATCAACAATCAACCTACAAACACTTCCGATCTTTTTAGCAACAGGTATGCAGGCCATTGTTACTGCCCACACTGTTGGGAAAGCTTTTAACTATTTCAGATGTTATCGCTTCCCCGTATTGAGCTCTAGCATTTTTCAGAACATAAAGGATAACATACTTACCTCGCTAATGGATTTTTAAAAATGTAGGTCGCTGAATACCATTGCCTGTCTTGGTAAATTGAATAGAAATAGAGGTTTAAAGACAATAACTTGAGGGATTCAGGATATACACAATTGGTGGCCAAATTAGGTCCGACTTGCCCTGGGGCTTTTTTTCACGAATTTGGTACCTTTACATTTTCTTTTCGAAAAAAAATATTAATATAATAGGGCCAAAGTTAATTGAACACAAATAGAATCTTCAAGATTTTAATTCGCGAACGAGCGAAAGAAATTATTCCCAAGCGGCAAGACATAAGCACGTAACATTGGGATCTGTTCAACGCGTGCACAATAAAAATGTACCAGATGTAAAAGAATGTGAAGCATGTTCAGGGGCGATTATTGCATCCATTAAACTCCATTGTTGCTTGGAGCATGTTGAGGTTATGTAAGTCCATTGCCGTCACTGATATTCGATAAATAAAATTGAGTTGACATATTATTCAGTTTTTTAAATAATGTGCCACTCTTTGCATGTGGGGACATAGCTTTCCCTAATTAAAATAATATTGTTTTATTTTAGTGAAGCAAATAAGTAATCCCCACGTCTGTAGCACGAATATTTAATTGAAAGGCCAAAATTGTATCATGTAACATCAAGATCACTGCATTTTGGTGTCACTTTTTCAATAGGACAATTCACTTTGAAAATCTCAATATGTTGAAATGTCTGCTATATGTCGTCTACGTCATAAGAATTCCAAAAATGCTCAATTTTGAGAAATTAATTTGTTTCGGATTTTTTTCTCGAATAGTGTACTTACAAGTTATCGCCACGCTTCGGGCGTGCGTAACAGTGATAATGTGATCCACTCTGATAACTTACATCGGAATTCACCATCGTGCTGGAAGTCAAATCATGATCACGATAATGTTTATGCACACTACTTCCTTATCACCGGGGTTCACCGGCGCGCGGTACTGGCTGAGAGAAAATGTTAAATAACTAGAAATCAACCTAATTATAGTTTGTCATTGGCTCCCGTGAAAGCTTGTTGTTATGTTCATCCATTCAGACAGGCATGCAGGCATCCTCTTACAGGATCACAAAAGGCAGGCCCTTCTCAACATGTTGTGGGGGGCAAATATTCCCTCGGTCCGTGATCAAGTAAAGGGCGGCGTCACAAAATCTACCGTGCGTTGTCGCCATTCAGACAGTCCTTTGCGACTGGTTTAAGTGTCCAACAAATGAAATAAAGTTCAACCAGGCCTCTAATGTGACCCGTATGGCGATTCCCGTTAACAATTTTCACGTTCGTTCATCACGCTTTGTTTGGGCTTACGCGGTTTGAATATTGCCACAGTCTCGACAGCTCAGGGACGTAACAACGGCCCAATATTGCAGCGGGCATACCACAACAATCCAGCGGCTAAGTCGATGACGTATGCATGGACATGGCATAACAGAGTCTCGTGGTCGTAAGCTTTCAATCCACAGCAGCCAGCCAAAAGTCTTCCCAAAAGTCCCGCGTGCATGATTACACCACACATCAGTCACGCACTGCTGCCATTCAAAAAAACAGACATTACTTCGCAGTTCCAAGAAAAATCGATGACCGTGTTGGAAGTTTTTTGTCTAATGGTTCCTTTTATTACACCCGAAACGGTCAACAGAAAAAGCTTCTAACCGTCACATATTTTTGTTTTAAAAACTTATAATAAACCCGAATATCAAATTCCACACACGCCTACTAAAGTCTGTTGTAGAGACTCTTTATTTGACAATGACACTCAAAACACAATAGCTCAGCGGGATGTTGTCGGCTGCTGTGATTTAAATCTTATGTGCGCGGGACGCACTGGAATTTCATCATAACTAACTTTTCATTCACCGTGTGAAAGGTGTACTATAACTTCAAGTTTTTTGAAAAATTAAAATGCTTTCCAATGGCGGCGCCCAGGAGTGTGAACACTTGCTGAGTCACAGCCCAATCCCTTGTTGTTTCGTTTCCAGATTCGACTACGAAAAAGGAAAATAACATGCATGAGTACGTAAAATATTAGACCGTCATGAACCTCATTTTCAAAACTACTTCAAAAATATTTCCCTTGGTAAAGATCCACATGTCATTTCTGAATTTGCTATATAAACAAATTGTAAACTGTTAAAAAAATTATAAAAACTTAAAAATATTTCAACAAATAATACATTTTGTTCGAATGTGAGTATGCTTGGTTTATAATGGTCATCCATTGTTGTTAATTTCTAATGAAATTTGTTTTAATTAGCATTCATTGTAATTATTCAGTAATAAGTTCATCATTAAAATAGGATAATGGTCGCATATATCATGATGGTCACTCCATTATTAGAAAGAAACTTGTTAGTTTAATTATTTATGATGAGCCATTATTGTAATTATACATTAAACTTTGAAACTCTTAATGCCTTGTTCAATTATGTGAGATAGTGACCGTCAACTCCTGGCTTTATCAAGGTGTTATCTGTCTTGCATGTTTTATCACAGGATTCAAAATTCAATTAGGTGGTTGAATGAGTGCTATTCTTAGACAGTATGCACAAGAATAGCGCTGCATTCTTATGCAAATCATCGTTTTTGCATTTCCACAATGGAAGTGAAAGTGAGATGATGCTGTCACACAATTCAGTTTTTTTTTTTTTTTGTATGCGATATCGCCATTTCGAGGGCTTCTGAAAATTTTTTAGGGTTTCTCTCCCTATCCATAAAGCGAAGATTAAGTGAGGTATTTGCTAAATTTACTAGTGCATTCTGTGGAATGTGAATGGACGATTTTCCATGATGATCGCTGAAGTTAATTTGTTAAGTTAAACTCCTCCTCACGTCGCCTGTACCAATGTTCTTCAATTTTTTTCAGCATAATAATCAAAGGTATAAAAACCATTCCCAAAGAATACAGTCAATAATGTGTGTATTGTGAATGGATTAAGGGGTGGTAGCTTGTCGGTTCTGTACGGTTCTGTCTGGTTGGAACGGGTTTCAGTTGTTCTAAACAATTAAGCACGGTTACACTGCCATGAACCGCAAGTTAACCGACGACTTGAAGGGGGTTTGGAAGTCGCCCCTAGATCATTCTCTTGTTGGCCGTTAAAAGTTTTACATGAATGTTTTATCTTCAAATGTAATAAAAGGCATTATTTATATTTCTTGAAAAGACCGTTTATTCTGCGTTTAAAATGATTTTCTTTGAGGGTAGGCATCCGTTACATAAAAGAACAATGCTAATAAATACTGTATTTAGGAGATAAGTACTCTAATAATCTCTAACATGTATTCTTCCCATTGACCTCAATATCAAACAAATGAAAATATCACTTTATTCAACTATCTACAAAAATATGGCGAAATGTTGACCTTTTTTAGGACACCAGACATCCAGACAGTGCAGACATTACCATTTCATAAACGGGATTTTGCTTCGTAATCCGCCCAAAAAAACCCACCAAAATCACGGTCAACCTGTATGGAAACAAGCAAAAACAATGTCGGCCTAATCTGTTTACCGGTAGATTATTACATGATGTTAGCGTATAATGAAAAATAAGTCACATCTTTTTAGAGATAGTGAACTCATTCTTAATATTTATAAAGCCATCATCTTAAAAAAATTGCCCAGGCATGTTATCCCCGTTACCCTCTGTTAGAATTTACCCTCGTTCACAGAACAGGGAAAGATAAATAATGTTAATGTACGAAGACGAAGCTGAATAAATGGAATAAGCCTAGGCCTACTCTACCTCCTAAGACCATGGAGCCTATATTATTTCCCTATTCCGTGAGTAAACTTAGAGGGAAATGTTTTATGCTTAGTAAACACGAATTTGTTTTTAATCTGTTGGAAATTTTCAAAATGACGATAAAAAATGGGCCTCCTCATAAAAAAAGTAAAAAACGGAGAAACAAGAAAAGAAAGTTTCCCAGGCCTGAATCAAAAAGAAGTTTACTCAGTTTTATGAGTTTAGTTAAAAAAACTAGTTAGGAATGTCTTGTAAATGTTAATTGCATTAGAAAGAACATCTAAATTAAAAAAAAGAGTTTGAATTTGCCTCATGACAAACCCGAGTTCTATTTTGAAAAATCACCCATTTTTCCTGACTTTACACATCTGGGAACTTGCATACACTTTCTCTTTGCTCCAAGTCAATAATGCTAGTAACCAGAACGTCATCCATGGTTTGCAACTTTATTGTCAAATGGAAAGTTTACTTTTATACGTCATACTCAAAATTCATCAATCAAAAGCAAACTTTTAAATGCTGAAATTTTAATGATATCGAATTTGAATCTCGCGAGTCTTTATGTTTGCCTCTGGTAGGCTTCTCTTACAGAAAACTTCACCTGTATTTGTAGTTCCGAGGAACAAAATAATGGCAGAAAAGTTAATTAACATGCTTGATGAATATAAAGATGAACTTAATTATCGGTTGATTTACGGTTCTTGAGTATGATTACAAAAGCCAACTTTCATTTCTTTTTTTTTAAGCAAAAGTTGCACACCAATGGATATGTCTTGTTCATGTGTATTGATTGGCCCCGGGTGAATAGAAAATACGATGCCAGTACCCAGATGTGTCAGTCAGAAAACGGGCGATTTGGTTCAATGAGTATTAATGGGTTTGGCATGTGCAAATTTTAATTTTTTTTTTAATAGCGCTTAGAATTGCTCTTTGTGAAGATATATTACTTTATAGAGATTTCCTTTTAGATTTTTTATTTAAAACGACGGCAAAAAACAAAAATGAGCAAACGTCTTTGTGAATCAGCCGATGTTTGAAACCAATGTTGTCTATAGTCAATTATATAAAATTTTGAGCAAACGAAATGAACTTCTACTTTTCATTACTATTTTCGTAAAAATCAATTTCATTTCGTCTATCTAGGGTTTATCATATGAACTATACAAAGTCAACTGAATTTGTCAATTAATTTCGCATTTAGCCTCAGTATATTTGTACTCTGGTGTTGTATGTATAGGTCATGGCTTAAGGTTGGGTTATACCGTCAGGAAAAATGGTTTCATAATTGTGTTCTTTATTTCAATAAACTCATTTTTTTCTTACTTGATTCATTATAAAGGCGAAATTACTTTATACATTCAGATTATTGGGCATGGAAACGACGCGATTATTAAATGCGATGAAAAAGTATAAAGAAAAAAAATTTAATTTAATTGATCAAACGTTTAATTGACCAAAGACGAAAAAGATATTTTTTAAGCAAACACACCTACCAGTTTTTTTTGGACGAAAAACAATATTAACGAAATATGAAAACAATATGGGAAAACTAGAACATCGTTGCAATGAACCAAAAAACCATCCTTTAAGGTGACACTCTCAACGGGACCCGAACCCAAAATGCATGAAAATAAACGTAAAAACACAACAAATACAAAAAACCAAACACCCCCTCAAAAAAAAATCGCCCTCTAACAAAAAAATTCTAAAGGGACACACACACACGGGCGCTTATGTACACACACCACCCCCAAACAACACAACACAACGCACATCGTAGAGAGGGTTCTGCCGTTTTTTTTCATTAATATGTGGTCGCACTATAATTAGGGCAAGCATGATATACCAAAGCTATGTATTTCATGATATTAAAATCGGTTTTAAACCCATCATGTTATATTTATTTCCATTTTCCTAATGGTGCTTATGGCAACCTGAAACTTCCGGAAATTGGTTTGTCATGATATTTGCACATGAGCTCTTCTTGTTTTTCAATATAATATTTCGTTATGTATTCTGAACATGAGGCTTAGGAATTTTCAAATACATGCAATACATTGTTCTATGAAAACAGGCTCTATTCCCCATTCTGAATTTAATACAATAACGTTCCATTAAGAGTTTCTGAGATGCTCTTAAAAGCAACCACTTGAAAGAAATAGCAATACAATAATCAAATTAAATTTTTTATAGTTAATAAGAGAGGTTCATTTCATTTCAATTTTTTAAGTTCACACACAAACGCACGCATGCACCACACAACAACAACAACACAAAGTCTGAAAGTGCAAAACGCGAGATTTGAAATAAAGGTGTCCCTAAAAAATGTGAAAAATTCTGATTGTTGCCTGATGTAAGCTTTCCATCAAAAATATCCCCATCTGAAGGTTAAGTTTGACAAAAATGTTTCTTTGGTACAAAAATTGTGAAAATTTCTAATTTCCGTATAGGAGCAATACGAAATTCGCTATGTGTATATTGAAATATAAGCACATCAAATCACCATTTTCCTTTTTAAGACATTCTGTAGCAAAATACAAGTTAGAAATATATTGAGTGTCTAATATATATGAAATTACTATTATGACACAATATTTGGGTGCCTCAAAATCTCTCGTTGCCCCTTTAAGGTATTCAGTGCATGTCAGAGACACCAAAAAATAGTACCCTCACCCCTCACACCCCCCCCCACCCCACCACACACACACAAAGCCTTAAGGCCTCTATGTGCACACACAAACCGCATACACAGAGCCTTAAGCCCTACTCAGCTAATTGTCAGTGGACACCTCCCCCGTCCACCAAACACACAGGCATGTACCGCACATTAAAGGAATTTCATGACTAGTGGACACACTACACACACACACGCAACACACTCAATGACACACACCACATAAGCCTATACTCATCGAGCAGGCCTACCATCCCTCCAATGGGGATACATGCTTCTTCCTTTTCGCCCTAAGATTACCAAAGATGGACTGCTTTTCCCTTTGGCAAATTTGATGACGTGATTAGTCCGACGTCGTGAATGGTGGGGAGCAACAACGTGGATGAACCGGCAGAGTGCATAGGTTTACAGGTGGGCAAAAGTGATTGACACTTGAGAGGACTGCCACCCTCCTCAGGAATTTCATCCTTGATTAAAAACGTTTCCTTCCCCGGGAGCAAACAAGTGTCAGGATGGTCATAATCACAGCTTGCAACAGTTTCATCGGGAGTGCAGGGTACTGTCACCCCCCCCCTCACCGGGGGGGGGGAAACCACATATGAAATGGATATGAGTGTAAGGCTCGCGCTTCCAAACCAAAAGAAATGGGTCACATCAAGCCAGGCTTTTGCAGATGATTGTTTGCTGTTTACTCCTGTTGCATTCTGAAGAAGCCTTAGTTTACAATGTTCGCATTTGGTTGAGTATTATGGTCAAAAAATAACACGGGTATACGTGGTCTATAGGGTCACCAAAATAATTGACCTCAAAATTGTATACAGAGCGTCACCCAAAGATGAAAATTGTATTTTGCTTCAGTATGGGACCAGGGCAATAATTGACACCTAGTTTCAACTAAATGTGAGCATTGGATAATTTTTGCACCAGTATGAGGGAACTGAACCTATCCGGCCTGAGCCGGTAAACTCTTACGTCGGGACCTAGAGAAACTATACCTATTTTAATCCTTATAATGAGACAATACATTTAAACACAATTTTCATTGATTCAAATTACCCATATTTCCCTACATTTCTCAAGGTTGGACCCAACAATTGTGATTCACAACTTCAAACTTTAAAAAAACATCTTCAAACCTTTTCCACATTCGAGAATGGGATTCTCATTTATAACCTACTCAACTCGCCTTATGCTGTACTGATCAATTGGCAATTGAGTCATGATAAGTGTGGGCCTGCCATGTAGGTGAATTTTGTAAGGATCACATTCGATGCAAGGGCAGAATTGCCTTTTCCATTCAAAGCAAATGAGCCCGGCACAAATGAGTCTGAAATTAATATTTCATATGCAATTATTTTATTTTTGATTAAATTGTTGCGTCATTTCCGTCGGTCGCAACTGTCCTCTTGTAGGACTGTTAGTACAGCAGCATCATGCATAAACATTGCCTTAACATTGTCCAATTGAACACAAAGCTACTTATATACAATCATATAATATCCCTGTCATATGATGGTTTAAAAAGTGGAGGCATTAATTCAACTCGCTCAAGACTTGAACCAAAAATGAACTATGCCAGGGCAGAGGCGGGCATATTCATAAACTATACCCGGGACACCTCTTCCCAGCGTAAAAGACTGCCGTACGAACTATCCATCCGTATTATCAGTGTACATATTGAAGCTGCATGGTGTAAGAGATGAATACCCTGATCGATTTGTGTACTCGTACTGTGCTGTTGTGTATTAAAGTATCAGAGCAAGGAAAGGACTGAATCGCAGCTCCGTATCTGCTTGAGCTTGTAGATGAAGATCTGAAAGGAATCAGAGATTCAGCTCATTAGGGCTACATCCAAACGGAGGTAAAATACAACGTGAAATATTCCGAGGTATTATAATTTGACACCGAGGACGGCCATCTGCAGGCCGTGGAAAAGTGCCGAATCGGAAATGAGAAAATTGTACGATCTTGCCGACAAAAAAATGGCAAGAAGTCGATGCGGTTATCCGTTTTGGACTCCAACATTACTTCCTCAACACAAGAAAGGTGATGCTAATTCTACAAGTTTTGGACCTAAGAGACACAAAATTGTTAAACCATGGCATGCACGCCATGGCCTACCATTGCCTACACATGATATAGGCTGTGTTAGCATCCTGGCTTAGAATGTTCTTTTAACCAATCAGATGAAGACAGAAAAATCTATATATTCGGTATTAAACAAATATTGATGATTTTTAGGCGGAGCATGGTGAAAACTATGGCCCTCGGTGATTCGAAACATACTAGCCCGAGGATTACGCCTCGGAGCATAGTATGGTTACGGATCCCTTGGATCTAAAGTTTCAACCATGCCCCTCATAGTAGTCATCTTTGATACTATAAGCTCGTACCATACTGGAAAATCCACGAAAGTTCCAGTTATTTTGTAGGCTTTCTAGAAAAAAAACTAATGGCATGAAAACACATTGCATTATCTCAACAAAGCGCTAGAGGAATTCCATTTGCCCTTGCATGATGAATGCTAGAAAATCTAAAAGAAGTAAAAATTATGCAAATCTCAAAAATTGAGGGAACATATAATACTGTGTTAAAGCATGGACATCATAGGAGAGGCGTGCCCTTCTACGCTTTTGGTTTCAGTAATCCCTATCAGGGAGTAGGGGGAAAACCTAGCGTACATAATATTAAAGTATTAAAATCAATAAAAACCGTCTGTTGCTCCAAACCCTGCACATTTCCTTGAAAATGAATAAAATGTCACCTGAATTTCTTTTCCCAATTATTTAACAATGGATTCACACAGATTTCAACAATGGCCCTGCGGACGCGCAAAACAGTTCAGTTTCTTTTAATCTGGATTGCATGGCCACTGTTATATTTCCACGCATTTGAAAGATTTCACGTGTCCCCACCCGCAATCACCTCCCTGATCAGATTGAGTAAATGTTAATTACTTAAAGCCGAAATACCTGTCCTCGTTCACAAATACATTCAATCTTGAGCTTTGTATAGTGTGTGATTATTCATACCCAAACATGAAATCATCTGTATATATCATTCCACAGGATTCAGCAGATGATGGATGAGATCGAATGTGAAAAGCTTGCCCTAAAACATGGTCGTCTATTGCAAACGGGTCGAGATAGAGATAATAGAGAAAATGAGGAGATGCGAATTAGCGTTTTGGAATGCTGGTCACTTAAAGAGAAGAAATCGCTCTGCCCTGCTTTGTACTTGGACACCAGTCCATTACTCATTCAAAAAGATGTAATGGTTCGTTGATTTCTTGCCATCGCGAGTTACCTTGTAATTAGCATAATTATGTGTGTTCTTTTTGCTCGTACGTAGGACGTCGGGTTTATTAGAGTCGGGGCTGGTGTTTACTCATATTGTTTTTTTTTTTTCAATCATAGATTATTAGCTTAAAATTTACTTTATGAAGAGTTTCATTTTGTTATGTAAAATTTCGACGTGGGCGAATTCTGTTTCGCCCACGACAACCATTATTATAGAGTTTTTGGTAATAATGCGCTTTAACAAAGTATATAAGTAATTAATATGCAAAATTTTCGAGATTTTGACGACGGAATGTTCTAATAACAGATTTTGCTATAGACAGGCCGTCATACAACTCATTCTAGTCTCAGAATAATTAAAATTTCTCCTTAACGTTAGAATTGTCGTATTATTATTATTTGTAAACAATATCATAAAGACTTGGAAAACTGCCGAGCATCGAATTAAATAATAAAAAATACACGGTCCTCGAACACCTCGTCACTCCTCGCTATCTAGGCCGTGAGAAAATACCCCCTCGACGACATGGACTGTGGTTACAAGGGGTAGATTTTAGGCACAAACGGGAGCGCCCCGGTGAGCGCCCGCCTAATTTTTTGCAGAGCCTTTGTGTACGCCTAAATAGAATGGTATCATTTAATCAGTACAAGCCGCATTTCTGCTCCAATCACAGTACCTCGTCCCCACCTTGGTTTGTTTTTTGGTTTTGTTTTGTTTTGTTTTTGTTTTTTTTTTTTTTTTTTGCTATATACGTTGTTTGAGGCAGAAATGGAGACATGAAGTCTTGTCCCCTGCATCTACCCTTCACCCCACATTCCCCCTCACATTGAAAGACCCCATTACTTTAACTGAGTCATGGATCCTGACTGCGTAGCCTGAAACATACCAGCGGCTCTGGCTAAATCCTAAGCTGCTGCTGACACCTTCCTGACTATTAAACAGAAAGTTTAAACCCGCAGTCAGCGTTGACAGTAATTACATTGTTTCTAATCTGGTAACCGTGTCATGTCTTGGTCTAGATATTTTATTAATTGTAATTTAATTGAAATAGGTATATACCAAGGACATTGAATTGATGTCCTACACCATTTGGTACTGATCCCTGTGTATTTTTCCACCAATTAAGCCATAATTGACTTGCCGATTATAGGGCAATTTCACACATATGAAGGCTTTACAATTATAGGCTCTATGCATCTGAGTGCAAGTTCATTTAATTTGAGTATATAAATAACAGAGAGAATATGCACGCTAAAGGGGATTTTTCAATTATCGTTGACGGATAACGTTACCATAGGAGCATGGAATGTGATTACAGCTATTGCAGCTTCTTATTGTACGGTTTCGATTATTTTCTTTATAAACTGTGGTTAAGTCTATGTTGTCTATTGTATATTATTATAATTCCAATAAAGTGGTCATAACGTGTTGAATCTTGGATGTATTTATTTAATTGCAGTTTTTGCAGTAATGGGGAAATGTAATTGATCTTTGCTTATTTTTTCATATACGATCTTGCAACCAATGTATTTGCCATTATATTTGATTTACCTATTTTAATAGGGTTGGATAATCAACATTTTTGTAATTTCTTTACAAACGAGTGAACTACTTTAGCCATTTTGGTGTTGAAAATGAACCAGATGGAAAACCTAAGATGAATTGAGGGCCGGTAAATGGATTTTAAGCTTTGTACATGAAGTCGATGGGATTTGGTGGTTAAATTCTTCACATTGGCCAAAATCTGACCAACAAACCAAGAGAACTACAGAAAAAAAATGCCACAAAAAGTATCTCGGCATGTTTTTCGATTAGTATTGAGCCAAGCCCGTAATTTGTAGTTAAAATTAAAGTTTCCAAAATGTAAAATTTTTGTGATCAATGTGTGTGGGTACACACAAGAATTCGCATATATTTATTTTAAAGGTGCATTTCCGTGATTCCAGCCCTTCTGTTTATTCATGTGTTCTATATATCCTTTAACGCTTATTCACAAATTTTTGAGTTGATTACGATCTTGGCGATTTTGGTTTATGAGCAATGGCTTGTTTCCCACTGCCATATGGCCCACTGGGTGCTGGAATTGCTGTCCGTTTACGTGACAGAAAAACAAATTGCAAATTTCCTCTTACAGATCCGGCCCGAATTTTGCACGTAAGATTAGGTACACATGGATTACTAAGGCTACGGTTCAGATGATATAAAATCTCAATTTTTTAGGTAATCGAGGAGATTAGTTGTGATCACGAATGCCCCTTTTTTATAAACAAACAGGTTTGCCGACTGAACATCTAGTAAGCTTACTTGCAATACGGATTATGGTTTTTCCGCGTGTGAGTTTACAGTACATGCAATGCCCTTTTTTAAAACTCCATAAAGGGCAAGTTTTGGTGGAAGGGGTTTTGGGCATCTTTAGGGCGTTCTATCTCAGCATTTTTGGCACATGGTTTACAATGATTGTGTTTATATAAAAATAGCAAGGTCATGCAACAAAAGTATTTTCGCAAAACTTTGAAAATAATCGGACTTGGCTCAAAAACAGACTGATCGAAAAACATATGCCGAGATACTTTTACTAGCCCATATAAGTATATTGCTTCCCTTTGTAAAAAAAACCCTAGGTTCTAAGTCACCAAGTTCATGATTTAGTCCTGAAATAAAGAAAAACTCTCTTCATCTGTATAGGGCTAGAGGGACGCATAAGCAAACTGCAAAGATTTGCCACTATTTGGTGATGTCCACGAAAAACAACTCTACTTTCAAAAGAGTGTCTTCTACTGTTCTGTTTGTCTGGTAATCATGGGCCATATATTGGTAATGAAAACACAAACACCCCAGTACAATTGAACAGTAGTGGCTAACCACTTAAGTGCCTAAGGTGTTTTTCACTCACGTTGGTGCCGGGGGAACCCCCCCCCCCAGGAAACACTTTACCGATGAATTTTCCAAATGAAACTCATACCACCTCTGAGGGGGCATAAGACAGGCGAACAGGTTCAATATAAATGAGTTCCGGTGTATCTCTGGAAATTAGGGGCAAATCATTGTTTAATATTGTCAAAATCGCTCAAAAGGTCCATGATGTTTCGCGACCCTGCTTCACAGCATACCAGTGCAAATCAGTATTGATGTTTTCTATCTCCTCTAGAAGGACCAATTACATATACAGGGCGGAAGTCAAAAAAAATTGACCCTGATTGTGTCCGCCGATTGATCTTTCTATATCTAACATCATATTTGGTACTGCGGAAATCTTTATTTCATTATCTTTATTTGGCTGCAAGATCATTTCCACCTATGTTTAAGTATAGGTCCGGAGCTACAGTCTTTTGAATCACGAATCTGAATAAATACCCGATTTTCGTCTGGACACATTTCCCTTCCTTCATTGCCGTTCCATTTCAATGTGAACCTTGGCCGAGCAAAAACGACTACTTGATTCCAACGACTGTAGCTCGGTCGATACCTAATCGATGTCATGATCTTTGCAGTAATTAAAGATAATGACCCAGCTTTCAGATGTTACCAAATATGTTTAGATATATGTTACTTAAAATTCAAAATGTCGACACAATCAGGGTCAGTTTTTTTTTTGACTCACCCTGTATTTAACACAACATTACCATTTTGTAACATTCTTGATCTTCTTGTATTTTTGTGGGGGCAGTCGTACTTGCAATAGGTTTGTACAGCAGTGGCGCGCAGTCGCTCGATTATGGAATCCTTCTGTTCAGCACATAAAGGTTTAATCTTTGTTTCTTGATTGTGTAATTAATTTTGTTTCATGCAATGAACATACCTAAAGCAGAAATATTCTGGCAACGGGTTGCTAATTTATATTTTTAAAATCAACAATCCCGTTGTGCCTAGGACCCAAGCTAATTATCTCATACGGCGAGAAATTTTTAGTATTTTTTTTATGGAAAATTATAAAAATATACTAATTTAAGTTCCACATTTACAAAAATAGAGTTCGAAAATATTTCTCACGACTGAGAAGCGCGCCGAAAAACAAATCTTGGGTACGTATAACCCCCCTCCCCCCCCCCCCCTTGGCACTTAAAGTGGTTATTATGTAACGGACGTTGCTTACAACATACATTGCCCTTCCTAGCACAACCTACACTCATACTTACAAAGAGTTTTTTGGTAGTTTCTGATGGTAGGTTTATAATAGTCCCACAGTTTGTATGAAAACAACTCCATCCATTTGCAGTATTGACATATTAAACAACAATACATGTCTTTAAAGTTATCCTCCTTGCTCGGACGGCATATTTAAGCTATAATACCAATGAAAGCTTTACTTTTAAATCGCGCGCTTTTATATGTAACGGTGTCATCTTTATGCTACTCACGATTTGGGTTACAAGAGCCAAAAATGAAAATCGTCTTCACAAAGCAACACCACTTCACACGAAAGTCATTGACTTGGCGCTGTGGGTGTGACGTCAACCGATTGTGTA